>VCRD01000072.1:180103-224290 GCA_006783055.1 Trinorchestia longiramus | reverse complement strand
GTTTTAAATTTTCAGCTGTTGTTAAATTAATATTGCACGACTTATAACCTAATTTGTAATGTTCATGTTACTTAAAGTATATTAATGTTCATCATGTTAAAGGAAATAATAGCGCGCGCTACAGACAAACTCTGACTGCAAACCACCGACTGCTGCCATATGGCTGTACAGTTGTAACCCTAGCCGTCCTGTAGGCGTTACGGTGTTTTGATTTTCTCATTTATATACTAAAACTCAATTGAGTGTCCTGATTTTCAAATGAAATGTGTTGAAAGCCTTAATCTAGCGACAATCTGATTCGTGTAAATTATGATGAAAATTTCTATTTTAATCCCATTTGTATATCCATCCAGAGTTGGGTAGACAAAAGAAATTGCGTTAGTTGCTCATTATTCTCAATTTAATGTATTGATGCTTTGGTTGCAGTTATGCTGAATCCAATTTTTACTTGTAAATGTGTGATCTGTTTGACAGGGTTTTAGTACTGCACGCGGCACCGTAAGTGAAAGCTGAAGTTGCCTTTCCTTCCTTCGAGGATGATGCCTGCAGCAGAGCCTCAATTTACTTTCCTTTTCATAGTGCAGCCCTGCCAGTTATTTTTTAGCGAGTTTGTAGAAGCGGCTTCGGGCTAGAAAGAGTAAAGCTCTTCATGGGAGGTTTTTTTTAAGCTGATTATCAAGCAAAAAATTCTTTAACGACCTGTTGCACAATGACGAGGAGCTAATATTCTACTTTCTTGGTTACTGTTTCTTCCCTATTTAATTACACTGAGCTACCCGTAGGGAGATTTTTATCTTCTATGCGTGTTAGGTTGTCTGTCACTCCTTTAGAGAAGAGGCATCGCTTTATTTATCACCAAAGGATTTTAATTTTCTTGTCAGTCGTTCCCGGAGGACTTGCTTGTGCCAAGGTTATCCTTGGTAACTCTGCCGTATTGAACATTTTCTGCATATAATTGTATAGTGTGTCGCAATCCTCTTCCACAGACCTGTATTGCCCTGGTATATTGATACTTGTGTCTTGCTTGTTTAATATATTTTCTTCTGGTTTAGTATTTTTTGTGTTTTCATTTCATAAGTCTCAGGGTACCCTCAGGTGTGCTGTACACTTACACTTGAGGTACTACAACTGGGCTTCAGAGGCAGCGCAATTGGGGGAGTGGTGAAATTTCACTCGTGTTGCAGTCTTAGAAATGATGGCTTAGATTGGGAATGTGGTTAATGCTGTTGCTATGTTATTATTAAATCTGAATTATTATTAGAAAATTTACTATGTTTTTCAGTCTGCGTTGCATTAGTCGTCTTTTATAATTTTGTTATATTTCCTTATAGTGTGTGAAAATGTAAGCACAAGATTAATCCTTCATTATTTTATGGGAAAAATTGTGTGTTTTACCATAAATTGTACTAAAAGGCATTTTCTTATTGAAAGTTTGCTGTAGACCTGCGTCTACAGATAACCTACTAAAAATGTAGGTTTTAACAGCCATCGAAAGAACAAGGTGCAGTTAGTATGGTGTTTTTTTTGTAAAAACTATTGTATTTTTTGAAGTTTGCATTTCCAGGTTTATTCTCCTATTCCAAATGGAAACAGAAACTTTATTCTTTTCTTATTTTTAAAGTCTTCAGTATTCAGTTTTATGGTAGATGTGTTTTTCTTTCTGTACTGCTCTCTTGATAGTGGGAGTAGGAGTTTCTATCGCGTTGCGCTCGTGTCTGATTTTTTCAGTACTCGTCTTCCTGACGTCGTTTTGTTCTGAATTTTACTTCTCCACTCCGGAATAAATAAAAACGAAGTCCTGAATTAATTTTGATGCCTGTTCTTTTTTTGCATGAATCATCGAAGAAATTTTTAATAACTGAGACATTGAAACGATTATTAGTATGCTTGTGAACTTAGTGTAGACCTCTGATCGAGTTGATCTAGAACCGTTTTTAAATCTCAAGTATGAGAATAATGCAAAATTTATATCAAACGACAGCCCTACGTCTAATTCATTCTCTTACGATTCATTTTACTTATTTATGTTGTCTCAGAGGATCTCATGCTACCCCTGAATGTTGGCTCCGTTTTGTTGCAGCTTCAAGACGAGCAAAGGAGTTGGCTACACTGCGCATTTTGTGGGCAACTGCCTCGTGCTCACGTCACTCAAAGTTAAGGGAAAAGGCTACCAGCATTGCATCAAGTATGAGTTCCAGCCGCGCAAGGTGAGGCTGCCAACGCTGAAAACACGTTGCCGAGTTAACTTAGTTGCTCGAGACTTGAATATTACAAGTAAAAGTTACTTTAGTGACTGGTTATGTGAAGGTTCATCTGAAATATTTCTTTCCAAATGCGAGATGGTGGTTTTCATGGTAAATAATATTCATTTTTCAGCGTTTGTGAATATTGTATACTATCGTGGTTTTAGATTCAGCTTGTACTGCTAGCTTGCGTGTATTATGGTTTGTCTCGCAAGTATTTTGTTAATATTTAGGGATTTTTTCGTAGTTGAACATTCTTCGTGCTTTAAGAAGACCTAATTTTGCTGAAATAGTTTTCAACCTTATAGAAATTTCAGATCTCATACTACACGTGAAATTTCCAGTCTTCAGCAACAAATTCAAAACTGGTTGTGTTGTCAAATGCGTAATAGGTTTTGCTTGTTTTACGGAACTCTACCTTCGTTTTAGCTTACGTGAAACTCTACTAACTTAGCCCCAAAATATATTTTACAGTGGTACATGGTGGCGGTGGTGTACATCTACAACCGCTGGAGCCGCAGCGAGATCAAAGTATTCGTGAATGGTCAGCTCGCCTCAGCGACGGAGATGACTTGGCTCGTTAACACCAATGATGTAAGACATCAGTTTGCCTTTTTTTGTGTGAGACCGCCTCCAGTATTCTGTTAAACAAAGTACCTTGTTTAAAAAACCCGTTGTTTTTCATGAAAGTTGTTCACTTTTGCCAAGATTTCAGCGAACTTGATGATCATACAATCTTTCATATATGAACACTATTTGAGAACGAATTGCATCGGATTTTCTTTTGAATTTCCATGTAAATAAATTGTTGAACCAAATTGATGTTTTCAAAAATCTAAAGGTATAACTAAAGGTATAACGTGTGAACAATGCTGTTGAAATCAACTATTTTTACCAGACAACGTTTCACAGATAAGTGCTACCGTCACTTTTAGGAAATATTTCAATGCATCATGAGTCAATAGACAGGAGAAAATGTAATTGGAGTAAACGAAAGAGTTGCATATAACTATATACATTTCAGTGTTATTATCAGAGTAAACAAGTGGTTAGTAATAGTAAAAGTGAATTTGCCTACATAAACATGCAATGTCGCCAAGTTCTGTATATGTATGATCTTTACTGTAAGGAGAAGAGCCTTTAGTTATCGCTGATTGATGCAAAGACGTCGCATTTTTCAGCATAAATGTGTTGAAGTGAATTTATTTCGGGCGTTTTAATTGTTCCTTTCATTGTTCATGCTTAAAATTCGAATCGAGGTTGTCAGTGTTTTAAATGTCAATTTTTTCTCAATACATGCCTGCGTATGAAGGCTTTTTCTCTAAGTCTTTCAGCCAATCAGAAACAGATATGCTTCAGACGTTCGGAACAATTGTGTAGCCTGTTACATCTAACAGGAGCTTGTTTACAGTTTCATATCAGTATGTTCTCAACTAATTCGTGCAGTGATTACAAAAAATATTTATTGCTTTTCTTCTCTTATGTTTGTCATTTGAAGCTTAGATTTGATCCATTTAAGGTAAGTAAAAGTTAGAACTAAAAAGTTCTTTCATTAGGATATAAAATTGACGATACAGCGACGATTTCCTTGTCATTATACTTTTCCTGATAGTGCATTTGTAGACTTAACTGTGGTCAAGTAAGTAAATTGACCGTCTATTTTCAGTCATCAAATCTGGAACTTCTCAACGTTGTTGTCCATTTAAATAGATGCACATAAGACCTGGTAGGAGAAATTTGCTGTGACTCAAAAATTGAATATTTGAAAGCAATTAGTAAAATAACATTTTCAAAATGTTATCAAGCATCTGGCGCATTTCACATTCGTTACGCGTCTTGAAACAAAGTATTAAAGTGTAAACCCATATGCTCCAACAATAACTTTTTTTGTAGGATTTTTATCATCAAATTAAACGTGTACAACCCTTTCCACGTTCACAACACGACTGATCTACAACTGATGCATCAGATATCAGGAGTAGAGACGGTGAAAACATGTTTTGATGAGTATAGCTGTGTTTTACACTTGCAGTTCTCACATTATGTAATTTAATCTTGACCATTATTCTGGTGGTGCCATATTGCACCCGTTGGAATAAATAGGTTAAGAAGAGCAGTATATAATTTATGCTTAAGCGTCTATCACTTTGTTGTATATTACATCCAAATTTAAACAAGCTCAATATTTGGACTGTATGAATTAGGCAATCTTAAAAACATTGTAACCCTCTGCGAGAAAATGCAGTTAATAATATGTTGATAGATCTCTTCGTTCATGGTTCCTTGAATGACGCCAGCTGCCCCTGCATCACTTGTGTGTAAACTGAGTTAAACATCTCATCTCTTTTCTATGCTTTGGAAATTGTCTTTTACCTATAACTGTAGACGTCTTTGGTTGCACGACTGGCCCCACTAATGCCAATGTGTTAGTAGTATAATTTTGGTGACCATATTTTTTAAATGTTCGCTTGCGGACTTCATTTGAGTTCATAGTGGAGAAGTTTCATCGAATGTGTATCTTGTGAGTTGTGATGTGCTGGCGGTGATACGTTAGTTATCATGAACTTTTGATTCTGTTCGATTGTTGTGGACGAATTTTCATGACTTAAGGAATATAATTTTTTGTAGTTACTATAATGCACCTATATTGTGGAACATTTCTTCTTGTACAAATACTTGTTTTTTCTTGCGATCCGTAGTTTTAATCTGACTATTATCGATACACTTTTATTTGCTTACTCCTGGCTTTTTCTTTTAAGTATAAACATATCGGATAACGAGAAAAATTCATATGTCATTAATGTCAATTCCCATGGATTATTTTCACAGTATTCCCATGTAAAGCTTTCGTTTAAGAGTAGTTCCAGTGAGGTGAGCGTGTAAACAGAGCTGGTGTTCTCACTTCAGGCATGGGACAAATGCCACATCGGTGCTACCCCTGAGTTAGATGAGGAACGTGTGTTCTGCGGTCAGATGAGTGTGGTGTACTTGTTCAGTGAAGCACTCAGCACTCATCAGGTGTGCGCCATGCACAGGCTCGGACCGGGGTACAAGGTCAGTCGACTCTGAACATCTTGTTTGTCTTCTGCATGCTTTTCTCATGTCGGTTAAATACTGTTTTTCTCATTCTCATGTTCTCATTTCCATTTTATTTTCGTCGTATTTCCTACCTATTAACCATATATTCATGTGATTTTTTGTTTTTATTTCTTTCTATGACATATTTTACATTTGAATTCAATCTTCCTAGATTTTCACTTCATTTTTACTCTTTTTTTATATTGTTTTTATATGATTTTCGAGTGTATGTGTGTCAATCTAATTCTGCAAATAATTGTTTTTTCAACCTCTCTGCATTCACAATCATTCTGAGTAAACACTAGTACTGAACAATTCCTAAGTCGATATCCCGTCTGTTATCAGTCATCAAATTTGGAACTTCTTAACATTGTTGTCCATTTTAATGGGAGAATTGGAGCTTTTGAAATTACGTATCCGTTTTGTCCTCATTTAATTAACTAAGACGCTCATATTCCTTTCATTGAAATATAATTATTTATTAAGTGGGAAATTGTTTTTTCACCAATTGTTATGTTGATATGCTAGATTTGAGTGTACCTAAAAAACCCGGTACTGAACCTCACGAATTGGATGGATTGCTGGCAATATTAATGCTCGCGGTGCACCCAGACGAGGCTAATTGCTCAATTGACTTATGTTTCCTCACCTGTGGCCTACCCCTCAGTTGGGTGTCATGCATCATTAGATCGCCGCCTTTGGCTAATGTCTTGGCTCAGTAATTTGTTTATTTTCATGCATCAGAGACCAGGAATCTCTTTTTACAGCCTCGCTCCTGCAATCTTGATCTGCTTACTCAACTCCTTGCTCAAGCTGGAGCTCTTTGCGCTCTCTTGGCTTTGAAATGCTCGTCCTCGCGTACTGATCCCTTCAGAGAATCCTAGTGGATTTCGAACTGGTCTTGGAATCACGTTCAGTTTTGTGCATCATTTGGCATGTTATCCCTCGTATTGTAATCGATATAGCGAGATAGCAAGTTTTCTGTTGTATTCCTCTATTATATTCAGAGAGTGTCTGAATCTTGATTTATAATTTATATTCTTCCTGTTGGCTTTTGAGTGGTTTATTATTTTATTCGTCCCTGAGAGGAGTACTTGAAAAGATTATCCCTGAGCATTTCGCGGAGACTTTGCCGACTTCCTTGAGGGATATAAAAAATATCTGAAGACTTGCAGATGGGGAGGGTTATACCAATTGTGTTCCCTCGTCAACATCATTTGGGGGAAGGGCGTTCCTTTGTAGTTTCCTTAGCTATATTCTGCAGAATCAGCAATGTCTGTCCTAGCAGTATGATGTGGGTATAATGATTACCTTAATCTTTTCTTTAATCTACTTCTCTGTTACTTTCCGTGAGGAAAGCTAACGACTAATTCCCGTGAGGAAGGTCGACATACAGTGTAACCGACGTCTTGCACCAGGGTTTTCGTTCCTCTTTCTTCTTCCCTCATGGAGATGTATTACAGACGTATCAAACATACACATTCGTCTGTTTGATATGCCAACTGCACTAACTTTTGCCGGCGCTTGTAGGTTGTATACTTATAGATGCCTTGTAACTCTTTGTCATGGTGATGCACTTGAGTTTCACCATTATTAGTGCCCTAATTCAGAGTAAATGGTAGTAATGGAAGAGGATTGGGCTTTTATTTATTGATTTTAAAGATGTAGGAATTTGAATAGTTTTACAATGTCTTAATTAATTTCAAAGTACCTGGACCCTAATTAGCCTCGAAACAATTGTACCGTGATTGATATTTTAACATCAGTATCTGACTTTATTGAGTATTTATGGACTCGTAATTAATGTTGGATTCGTCGGGAACTCGAAGACTTTGAAAGGGTTGCATGTGCTCACTCCCTGAATTATATTAATTACTTGAGCCTAATTTTCTGGCACTCGTTTACACCCAGACTTCCGGAGGACAAGAGACAAAAAGAATACTAATTTTGAAAGTATAACATTTATTTTGTTACATGGTAACAAATGGATATCAAAAATACTGGAATATGTTTTAATTCGTATTATTTCTGAAATAAGAATAATTGGTTTTTATTTTAATCGGAAATTCTTTCAAATATGTTTTTGATCTTACAGCACCACCTGTATTTTCCCTCTGCTATATTTTCCTGGATCCCAACCTGCCGGCCTCACACGATGGAGAACTAATTTATCATAATTTTTCGCTTCAATCTTCAAAAGCCTTCAGATTTTTCCAACATTATGGAAGGGCTTTTGAGTTTGAATTTTGTCTACATTTACGCCCTGAAAGTAATTAAACTTCAATCCTAGTCTCTACTGGTTTATTTCTGAGTTATTAGTTTGACACGTCATTAGACGTTTCGCTTCATCATCAAAGTCTTATTTTTCATTTTTATTTTCAGAGTCAGTTTCGCTTCGACACGGAAAGTTCCATGCAACTGCCCGAAAATCTTCGAAGGGTGAGTGGGAATTTTTTTTACAGAACCTGGCATTGTGTTGTCTCCTATTCTGTTGATGGGGAATTGCACTACGACAAAGCTCTGTTTTTGCACCATGTGGTGGTGAGTCGAAATGAAGCGCTAACTGTCGCTGTTTTCAAATCGTTAAAATTTGGGGGTTGGCGCGTAAGAAACATTCATTCTAGTGGAATTCATGTCTGCTTGTTAAGTGCTTTAGGTTAACTGCAGTAACTGCTCACGGTGTCGAACGCTGCCGACACAGTACCGCTTTATTATCATGCTAAACTGACGCCAATTAATTCAATGTGTATTATTACATAAATTCTTATGTTAGGCATTCTTAGGGGAATTACTTACGTTTATTACTTATGCGTTTGTTAGAGAGCTTCTAAATTAACGACTTGGAACGTAGAATTGTACAATTCAATTTGCAGTTGAGAATTCAGCAGAAGAAGATTACCAATGAAGCTTCGTACACGACTACACTTAGCTGGCGATGCTCCCTGTAACTGTTCTCAGTACAAATATTTCCATAACATTATAAGGACTCGGTTAAATTTCTGTTTGCGTGAGCATAGGAAAATTGTCAAAGTAATTTGAACTTCGCTATTGCTTTATCCACAAACGTTGTTTTCTTTGCAATCATTATGATCAAATGAATGTCGTACTATATAAATGTCATTTTCGTGACCCTGCTTTTTGCGAGTCTCATATGTATTTTTAAGCAGGATGTCTAGACAACGTCGTTATGTGTATGACGAGGGAAACGTCTAGTGGTATTCTAGAGAACGAGCAAACGGCACGGACGGCACTGCAGTGAAAGCGCTGCGAGCGTGTCTAGGGCTTGCGTAATCCTTCGTCCATTTCTTAGCTCCTTCCGTGAGCCTCCGTCTTCAGTCCTAACTACCATCCAACTTTCTTCGATTCATTGTGAATGCAAAATAAAAATTTGGTGTGGGTGAGATTCATTAGGTGAAGCTGCTACTGCTGCCATCATTGCCTTTCTCCCCGAGCATCGCCCAGCATCTGGTGCATCTCTAAGCCAACTGTCGCTGCGCGCTGCTGCTCCAGCGAAAGGCTAATTTCGACTTTCTTTCGACTTGCCTGCCGTGGTCGTGTAGGGATTCTCGGGGCTTTGCCGAGCACCAGGGTTTCTCTAAGTCCCGTCCAACGCTTGATGAAAAGTTGGACAAATTGAAGAAAAGATTCGGCCGACAAATTGTATAGTGGTATAGAAATGTATTATTGGAATGTTAGGTATTACGTTTTCTTTCCATTTTGACAAATAACCCAGTCGAATACTTCGCTCTTGTGTTTCCTAAATGGATTCTGAGGTTAGGATTTGCTGATTTCTAAATTTTGCGCAGAGTAGTCTGGTGCTCAATGAAACATCACCTAATGGAAAAATGTTAATTTATAATTTTTGCTGAAACTTTTTTATTTTGAGGTGTCAAAATCTTTACTGAAAACAGGAGACCACGTCTTGAATTTCATATCCGGAAATATTTTCGTTGCTGAGCTATTTCTTCACATTCATATTGATTTTTTTCGAAAATCTTGCTACTGTTTTCTAAGTTACGATGAATCCTGCTTCTGTGAAGTTGCATTACGTTGATGACTGACTTTCTCGGGCTAGCGATGTTGTCTTTTAAAGCTGAGCATTCGTGCCATGTAAAGTGGTGTTAACGTACTACTGAAATATTCATACGAGATTTCTTCGAGAAATTTTTGTTAAACTTCTGTAGAAATGAATTCGTTTTGATATCATTGAATTCAATATGATTTAAGCATATTTTTAAAGTATAGAAAATATATTTTTTTAGAGGGAAGTATTTATTTTTGTGTTAACTAAGTATGCCAGATTAGGTTAATCGTGTCCTCTAGTAGGAGTTCAGCTTCCCTAACGTGAATCTCTTCATCGTGTAAATGAGATATAAAATCAACGCTTACAAATCATACATTTTATCATCTCTTCTACCATATACTCTGTCGTAAAAATGTTGATGCTTTGGCGTATCATTTGTTGCTCAACCTACATTAAACAAACACGAAAGTTTGCAAATAACTAATATTTAAGGGGACACTCGATAGCTTGGCAATATCACGAGACTAAAGGAAGAATCCAGTTATTAGCTTAACTTGAAATCAGATATTAAAATATCTAGCTTGTAAGAGACCGTTGCCACGTGTTGTTGCTCCAGAATAATTTGAAGCATCATCAATCTGTCGGCATTGTAAGAGGTTTCGTATTCTCTTGTTCTATTGAGTAACTTATTTACTATTGTTTTAAGCGCACACCATCTAACTTGGGGAGATGTCTATATTATTTTGTTAGACTACTTTTTAAAACATGTTCACTTGATATTATATAAATTTAGTTGTATCAAATGTTCACCTACAAACTACAAAATTATTTCAAACGAAGAATTTACGCAATATGGAGTGTGATTCATTGACAACGCTGCTACAAGAATCCAAACAATGCGTGTATCACTTAACATGGATTTCTTTATGTGTAAGCACATTGTGTTCTAAAGAAATCGCTGGCATGCATGTATTTTCGGTTATATGTACTAAGATAATTTAGTTCAACACTAATGAAAAAAATCAGTGAAATTTCAGTGAATTATCTCTAGCTTAACCATGTCTTTACAAAAAGGTAGTGATCCATGGATTTGAAATCCTGGCTTGAGCTTGCTCACCTTATATAAAACGGTACAGCAACCTCTCACCAATTACTTGGCAGTGCCCTACTTATAATTGCTCAAGCACATTTTGTGATTTTATTGAAAAGTTTAGAATAACTTCTTTCTTTTAAAATCATCATGCTTTCATGAAGCAATTTATGAAATCATCTGATATTATTTTAAATTAAAACACATAAAGTCGGTGTAAAATGTCAGAAACAACACCGACATCTTTAATCATCTCAATGGGAGTGACGGTAATTGCTTTTAATACTTCACGCTGTCGCAGGTGTTGTATGACGGCAAGCTGGCGAGTGCAATAGTCTTCATGTACAACCCTGTGGCCACCGACTCCCAGCTCTGCCTTCAGTCCTCCCCCAAAGGCAACCCGAGCTACTTCAAGCACAGCCCACATGCCCTCATGCTTCAGGTATGAAAAAGAAATTTGTACTTCTATCTGAAAATTGTGCCAATTTCAAACGGCGATTAGGAAATGTTTTGTAAATATTCACGCAGCCTTTAGTGTGGATGCAAGTTTAGATTTCTTATTCTTGCTACTGTTCTCTACATATTATTACATTTTCTGTTCAGGTTTGGTTGATGCCCTTTAATATGTTGGGCTTTTAGTATTACCTCAGCAGCAGTACTAAATGACGCGAGTAAATTTTATAAACTCAACGAATTCTATTTACGAACACATTTTGGACTTTTACGTGCGGCCCATTTGAGTGTTTTCATTCGTAGTTTTGTTTTATTATGGTCCTGTTTTGTATGGTTATTCATTGAAAGCACAATTTTCACAATTTTTACGTGATGTTTAATATCAGTTAGCATTTCAGAGAGTCAAAACTGTCAATAACTGAGTGATATTTTTTCGATCGCATGTTTGTTATATCTACTGTATTAATAATCTAAAATATTTTTGACACTCATGAAGCAGAATGCAGAAATTGTAGTGTGCAGTAGTTACGCTGCTTTGCACCTATAATAAATGATCTTCGTCACTTCGAATCAGTCAAAGAATGCTTTGTTTTTAAAGCCTTTATTAAAAAACGTTAACTTAACTGATATGTTCCAAAATATTTACAATATATTTCTATATTACTTAAAATTTAACTATTCCACCTTTTTTAACATTTCTGTAGTGTATTGTTGTTTCTTTGTTGTGGGACCTGATAAAACTAGTGTAGAATAAAGCTAATGATCAGGTAATTCTTGCGTCTTTGTTTATCTATGTAAAGTCTTCCTTCGAAGTTTCATTTTCGAGATAATAGGAGCAGCCAATTCTATGTTTTTATAAGTTGTACTGCTAATTTTGTGAACACATAGACTTTATAATCAACTTTAAATTTGTGAATTGTTTGCAGGATGTGAAGGCAGTGGTAACGCACAGCATTCACAGCACCCTGTCTAGTTTGGGGGGCATCCAGGTCCTGTTCCCGCTGTTCCAGCAGCTGGACATGCCCCACGACCAGGCCTCCGCTGGACAGGACTACTGCAACACGCCCACTCCTGACCCCGCTCTTTGGTGGGTCAGAGCGCCAGTTGGGGATTGGGGATTGTGAAGAGCTTCAATGCTGATAAACGTCCGCTTAGCCTCTGCATTGTCTGCTTACATGCCGCTTAAAACATTAAGCAATCTTAATTAGAGGCTAGCTTCATGCACACCTTGATCGTGCTGACGCTGCGGTAACTCAGCATGAAAAGATCATATGTTCTAGTCTGGAGAAAGATTAAAATATCAGTATCTCTCAGTTTCTATGTTTTGTCAAAGAGTATTTATCAATAAAGAAATATAGTATATCAAATATAAATGGAAACAATTTAAATGCAAAGATAAATAAAAAAAATTCTTTACAACTTATATCTAGTAGTTTTGGTTTGTGTTGAAATTAGGAAGTATAAAAAATTTTCTGGGAGAGGACTGGCTTTATTCTGATGTAGAAAATACATGAACACATGCACAAGATTGAATGTTTTTCTATTTTCTATTCAGCATTAATTCATCAGTTGTAACTCATGCTTTAGTTTCAAAATTTTTTTGTTTTTCAGTGTACTACCAACATGATTTATGAGAGCGGAAACGGTGAAACATTGTGATTGTTTAACGTATTATAATTTTTTCAATCAACTAATTATGCATTAGTAGTAATAGAGCGATGAGTAGGTTCTTTGAGTCTGTAATTAATACTATTTTCTCGGAGTATTAAAGAAATTAAATTGTCAGAAATTGCAGTATGAAATGTAAGAAATTTTTTATTAATGGAAGCAATGAAATAACGAAAAATTACACTTCATCAGTAATAATTTTAATATAGTTAGTAGTGTATTTCACTTGAGCTAACAGGGTCCAAAGTACTTTATTGATAACGCGTATTCTCACTTGATTACTTGACATAAAATCTCCATGACGGACAAACTTAAAAACTTGAGCAGACAATTTGATTTTCCCAACTATCCTCGCTTGACTTCATGTCTTCAGTGACTGTTCATTTTATTTTACAGTTCTTGCAGCTGTATGAACGCTTCTTCTGAACATCAACGATAAAACACTTCTTTTTCATCTGGAACACGATATAAACTTGACACTAATCTGCTGTTTCAGATACTCTTGGAGAGCTCACATTTACACATAGTCTCAATAGATGTTATTGTTCTGTCGTTGTACTTTATTCTTGTGTCCACTACTCTGCTTGCCCCATTCTACTGAACTGTGGCTTTATTCACTGAGTAATCATGAAATAATGACTACCAAAGTACCTCCTGAATTCCCAATTGGATATTTTTGTCTTAATTTGCTTCACTTCACAACTGAAAGATGTACGCTTTTCACGTAGCAGGCATGTGTATAATGCACGAAATTTATAATGACTGTCATTAGCTGAGGGAGATGAACGCTGCATTGTGTGTGTGTGTACAGTGCCACGTTGGTGGGTTTCATCTGCGAGATGGTGGAAGCTTCATCCACCGTGCAGCAACACATGGCGCAGAACAGGGGCTTCCTTGTCGTCGCCCACCTCTTGCATCGCGCATCCAGGTGATCCAAACGCTCTTCTTCTGCCATAAGTCTATTATGTCCCTATACTCAAGGTTGTGGCTTCCTTGCTTCTTCTTTCTATATCAGATAAAATTTCTTCATGTGCATTTCTTCTACTTTCTCAAGGTTTTCGTTGCCTACATAAAACTGGTAATTCATTTTCGATACTAATAATGTAGATGTTTATTTCCTCTGTTAATTATCGTTAATGACGTGTTATTTTACTATTTATGTATTACTTGAACAAAGTCACTCTCTTTTTTAGACTTCTCCACCTCTACTTATATCAGTTATTAATTAGTTCAGAACCCACAACATACTTTATATTACGAAATGTTAGTCATAACGTCTGGTTAAGGACTTATGACTTGACGTTACCTCCAGCAGCCGGAAGGAAGGGTAACTCTGGTGCTATTGCAAGCTGCAAAAATCAATTCTGTATGTTTTTTACGGTTTCTCTAAACGCTAAGCATAATTACTGAAAATCATGACGTTTCACACTGTTCAATCGCTTATGAAAGTGCAAATTTAGTTTTGTATTTCATGATCTGGTAATTTAGAAAGGTTAAGATGTTTAACATTGTTTGGAAGGAGAGATTAGTTTCCATTCATTAACAAATATTACTTAAAATCTATGCTCATTGGAAGTACAAGTACTTACATTTTCCCGTACATCATGAATACAACCGTTCTAGGAGTCGAGTGTACAGGAAAGTGAGCTTTTCAGTTTTCCTTTCAATATCTTGTTTTCGAATTATAATAATGAGTTACACATATACGCTTGCTCGACTTGAAGCTTTGCTCTGTGAGTTCCTGCTGCCGGCACGAGAAATAGCGCGCCAGTGCAGTGAGGTCTTGGCAGCGATGCAGGCACCTCATACTACTGCTCGATCATCAGGAAATTGCTAGGGAATCTACATTCAGTTTACAGCCTTTATTTTATCAGTTGTAACGAAGCTAATTTCTTTGTTAACTCCTGACGTTGTTTCCTCAGACACCACATCACGATGGACGTACTAACGGCTTTCCTCAAGCTAACTAAGTTCCTCGTTACGAGCCCCAAGCCAAACTCGGACCTGCTTCTCAAACAGGTTTGTTTCTACGCGTCTTTTCAATTATGTTCACAAAGTTGAATGATCAGCACTAATCATTCACGTTCTAGAAAGAGCTACATTTCAACGAGAGTCATTGCTCAGCACTTCTTTTAGGATCGATACATTGGATGCATGTTGAACATCAACTAAAAATATCTCAAAGCCATTTGGGTAAGGTCTTAGGTGATGATGATTGATACGAATCAAATTTTTTGGTCACAACTATCCACCGGCAATAACTGAAAATGGTTTACATTCCAGATGCTTGATCACATCCTGTTCAACCCGTCCCTGTGGATCTACTGTCCCGTGGCTGTGCAGTTGCGACTGCACACTTACCTTGCAACAGAGTTCTTATCAGACACTCAGGTGACTGGAGGGGCTTGCTGTTGGGAGCGCTGAAAGTTGTCATACTTGTCTCTCAAAGCAGCGACGTTTGCCTCTTGGATGATCATATTTGTCAACCTGTAGTAATGTTAATAAAAAAACTTATTGAATTTAAATATCAAATGTAAATGACACCTATTCATCAAGCGATTATCGTTACTTTAGTAAGATTTAGGGGATTATTAGGCAAAAAGATTACTGGTTGTTCGTGACGTCTGGAGAGTTTTTTTAAGAGATGAAAAAATATAGAAAAGTAGGAAATCATTACGTCTTCATGCAAGGCCTCAATGAGGTTCAACACTCATTCTGTTTTATTTTTTAAGCGATATTGTAAAATGGCGAATGTGATCATCATGGCTCTCTCTTTTTAGTAAGTCTCTTGTTCGCCCTAAGGGCAACTATCAGAGGGGTTGAGAACTCATTGGAGAGAAACACGTGTTTTGACCATCTAAGCTGTCAAGCAGATTTTTCTCGTTATTCAGCATAGCAGATTCGTTTAACAATTTTTGTTTTGTATTATCAGCCTTCGAATGTATTTTTAAGTATTTACTATATGCAATTATTACTTCGGATCATTAGAAATGAAGAGGCCACTTTATCGAAAGAGAACTGTAGGAAAGTGTTTTTTAAACATTGAGAATTATAACAATTACTTCACAAAATAACTATGGAAGTAGTACGCTCGAGGTGTGGGCGATCGGTACCACTAGGAAAGAGCTGAAAGAGAGATTGATTGGTAGAGATTGTACCAATAAAAAAGAGGTGAAAATTAAAGAGACTGTTGAAGGCGAAAAAAGAGCTTGCGTATAATTAGGTGATTATGAGGGTTGAGCGAAGTATTGATTAGGTGAGTATTTGCAATCCATCAAAGCTTATTTACAAAGATGTACAAATAAGTATTACAAATATGTACAGTTTTACGTTGGTTTCTTAAGTGCACGTTTCTGTATATTTTTAACTATGTGTACAGGAGACATATAATATGTATCTTTACATTTAGTTATATTTTTACGATTATGTTTTATTATTTTTTATTATTATTTTTTTTTTTTATAACAGTATGTACTTTGCTCAGGCTATACACATGTATAACGTAATTATATTGATACATTTTTTTATAATAGCATATTGAAGAGGGTATGCATATGTATAATGTTATAGCATATAGACAATGTTATCATTTTGATATTTTCTAATTTTAGTATTTTTATTTTTCATTATTTTTCATATTATACACAACTATATTTATTTTTTTTAGATACTCTGGAAAAGTACATTGATACTACATTGATACAGGTGTGACCGGGGAAGGTTAGGTAAGTTAGGGGACTCTGGACCAGGACAACGAATGAAGATGAAAACAATTACAGGAAGATAGGGTTGAGAGTTGTGGTGTCACGGCTGCTGAAGGATAAAACATGAGGGATTGGAATGGTAAGAAGAAATTGTGGCACCATAATACTGTCAGTTCATTTCACATTCGTGTACGAACAACTGTCCCTTGATAAACACACGACAGCAAGCATGAAGTATGAACTCTCATGCTATGAAGCAATCGATGACGTCACTTCACTCATCTCAGAGATAGTTTTATTGCTCACGCACATGTTTTCTTCGCTGTTAGGGTGTTGACGAAGAGTAGACAAGTATGCTCCAATTTAAGGCACAATTCGTTTTTTGGGCCATCGCTAATGGTTTTGCATTGCAGATTTACGGTTCAGTGCGGAGAGTGTCAACGGTGCTTCAAACGATGCACGCCCTCAAGTACTACTACTGGGTCGTGAACCCCAGAGACAAGAGTGGCATCAATCCCAAGGGACTTGGTGAGTTAATAATCTTTTTCATTTATTGGATAACAAGTTTTTCCTTAAGCTAGAATGACACTCAGCTACCTCCTTGAAAAGCATGCGAACATCTAGAACTTTAATTATTATACATATGTACCTGCGCATTCGAAGCCATGCGGCTCAGGTTTACATGTTTAACTGAATTGAAAGATTAAACTTTGTGGCAGTAACAGAGATAATGATATGGAACGTTGTCACATGAGGGGTCGAGTAAGTGACATAAGGAGAGGTCTAAATTTTTCTACAAAATCTTCATCCTTCTGCAAGCCATGTATAGACGTATTTATGTTAAGACAAAGTTGAAGCTGTCATGAATACTACAAGAATCGGAATATGAGCACATTGGACGTGTTTCATTATCTTTCTGAAAATAAAATTTGCACCTACGTCCATGTTGGTGTAGTCCTAGTCCATTCAGGAGTAATTAACTTAGCAGGATAATATCCTTTTAACAGTATGGCTGTAGAATTACACATGCTCTGTGTAATAGAACCGAATTTAAAACTGGGGCTTCTCCCTTGACTGTTTGCCTAGATGGTCCACGCCCGTGTGAGAAGGACATCGTGAGCCTACGGGCGTACATGCTGCTGTTCCTGAAGCAGCTCATCATGGTCGGGTCTGGAGTCAAAGACGACGAACTGCAGGCCATCCTCAACTATCTCTCCACCATGCATGAGGTGCTCTTACCATCTCTCCCTCATGTGTCTCAAGCGACTTGTAGGGGAGTGTCTGTAGTTCATGTGGATTATTTTTTCCTCTCAAGTTAGAAGCATTTTTCGGGAGATATCGTTTTTAAATTAGATAAATTTACTGAAGGTTTATTAATTTTATATCAGGCTACTTTGTTATTCACTTCATTATTTCGATCTTGCTGAATATTTACATAAGATTTCATTTTGTTCTTCATTGAACTAGTATTTTTATTTTGATCCTATTCATTGTGCCACATGTTACTAAGTTTATCCCTAATTATTACGTTGAAAATAGTTGCACTTCATAGCCACTAACAAGTGTACTTGGTGCGCAGGACGAGAACTTGCACGACGTTCTGCAAATGCTGATGTCGCTGATGTCGGAGCAGCCCGCCTCTATGGTACCTGCTTTCGATAGCAAGGTGGGCACCCGCACCGTCTTCAAGCTGCTCGCCTCCAGCAGTCAGCTGGTCAGGCTACAGGCCCTCAAACTGCTCGGTTTCTTCCTGTCACGTTCCACACACAAGTGAGTGTTACTAACGCCCAGGCTTTCACGCTTGCTGAAGATAGTGGTTTCTCATCGCTTTTGCTTGGATGTTCGTTGATAAACCGTTTTTGGAAATAACTCGTTTTAGTGCATCATTTTACTAATCAGGTGTTTGTGGTTAGCCAAGTGTGTGAAAATTTTATTTCGCTGCAGTATGAGATCTATGTCTAGTCGTCGTGAATCATGAAAAATAACAGGATTAGGGTTTATAGAAATGCTATGTGGATACGATTAGGGTGAGGTAGATTAAGTTGTAGATTTCTGATTGTTTCAAAGGGATCTTACGAAAATAGTAGATTGAATTAGGCCAATCATAATCAAGAAGGAGAGTAGGGATTTTTTCAAAAAGGTGAAATTGTCATTGGTTTGCCTAATTTATAGTGTTTCCTGGAGTAGTTGGGGTTCACACAGGTGGTACTGTAGTGTATCATGGTGTTATGTAACATGGGTGGTACTGTAGTGTAACTCGAGTTTCTTATGGTCCTCAACTTGCTGAAATGAATGATGGTGCATATATGCTGAGTTAGTTAGTTATTGATGATGTAGCACTAGCAGTCGATTGAGGGAAAGAATCGTAGAAATCTGAGACTGAATTTGGAAAGATGTCAATATTAGCACGTTAAGAGAACTTTGGCGTGTGTTCTACGTAAGAGAATGTTGGAATGAATGCAGGATTAATTGAGAAGCGATAGTTAGTATCGTGTATCGCTGTTTGTTAAAAAATGGAAAAAGAAAGAAACCTAAAGTGTAAGTCGTCGGGAGTAGTTTGACTGATCTGACATGGAATTCTGAGGTGAATTGTGTATTGGAATGATTTATTTTACCTATTCTTCATTGCCCTGCTTTTTCTCTGTTTCGAAAATAAGAAACTTATGTAAGGCCTTTTTGAGCAGTTTTATAAATTTTGAAATCAAAATCGTGGACAGAAGTCCTGGCGTGTGAACTTAAGCGTGTTCTTACATAACGAATGTTATATGAGCCCTAGAGCACATCAACGTATTCATGACTACGTGGCTCAAGAAGCTAAAGCATCAATATTGGTGTATGAACTGCAACATGTTCTCTCATAATGAATCAGTTGTGTCGGCCCCGCCAGGCGTAAATATGACGTGATGAACCCGCACAACCTCTACACCCTGCTGGCAGAGAGACTCCTGGCGCACGACGAGGCCCTCGACCTGCCCACCTACAACTGCCTCTACGAGGTGCTGTCCTGATGTTCTTCCCTCAGTACTTGCCTCTTCTTCTTTAACAATTCCGGTGTCCAGTGTATTTCTTTGTATGACAATCATCGACTTTAATTAGTGCGTAGTCCAGCGTATTATTCTGTCTCACAAAAATTTTGTCAAATCTTACGTCTTACTTAGCCACGTTAAAATAAACTGTTTGCTTCTTTGTTACCCATTGCTGTTTTTGTGCCAGTATAGTAGTCAGATTTTATCATTCAGTAATGAACTTAAATTAAAAGTTAGCACCTATAGTTTATAGCAAATTTTAGTTTAGCATTTTACTTATTTATGGTATTTTTATCTGCTGATATATTTTCTCTGTTGTATTATAGTCTGACAAATTCAGGTTCTAATATCGTGCTACAGCATTCTCATTTAATTATGTAGATTTTTCATCGCGGCTTCTTTTCACTCTTTATCTGCAGATTCTGACGATGAATTATGAAGTTACGATAGGTTCAGATAATATATGCATATGAATTCATTCACATCCTTCTATCACAATGAAATATCAGGCTTGAAAGTTAGCTCGATGTGTAAATAGTATTAAGAATGTATGATTATGGAAATTGAATGTTGCCTACAGGTGAACAATCATTCATAGTCAAAAAAATTGGAAATGTCACAGTATTTCAGTTAAAATGCTTGAGTCGGAGAAGCTTATTCGTTCAGGTGTCAAGTTAGGCTAACAAATATTTTATTAATAGAGTGTAGTTGATTTTCATAACATCTCTTGATTGGCGTTTTCTATTTTAATTCTTTCAAGTAATTTTGATCTATATTATCCGTGAGTTATTTTGAATTAAGCGGGAGATGATCCTTTAATTTTTTATCGCTGAAGTATAGCATTGTATTTGTATTTTTTATTACTATAGGTGATATATATTTCTTAAAAAAATTGAAGTATCATCTAAGGTAGTCATTAATTTAGTAATGTTTTCTTGTGCTGCAGCTTCTGACCGAGCAGATCAGTCAACAAGTGCTCTACTGCAAGCATCCTGAGCCTGAGTCTCATTACAGACTGGAGAATCCCAGTGAGTTCAAATGCCTTTGCTCTACCAGATGTACTCCTGAAAATTCTTTTATACATGATGACTCATGCAATTAAAAATTTAATATAATGGAAAAAATTCTAGATAGGAAAATAGGGCATAATGGTATCAGTATATAATATTTGAAGGTAAAGACACTTTGTTGGTGTAAGTATTTTAGTATTAGAAACACTTCTCAGGTTTAGTCATATCATTAGTGAGATCTAGTTTTAGCTCCCGTGGTCTTCCGTAGAGTTAAATGATCTGAATTATTGACTACGATTATTCTATTTCAAAAAATAACTTAACATGTGGTTTTTAGAGGGTGTTTTTATTTCTGTACCATGTATCTTCCGTTAGAATTTTATTTAAACAATCTTGTGTTTTTGCTTTACTCCTGGTAAAATATACTGTAAAATAGCTATTGTATGTACTGCTAGCCAAAATTCATAAATAATCAATAATAACAAAGTGTTATGCTGCATGAGTGTTTGCTAAAGCAGTTGTGTTTTTCGTTCCAGTGATCCTGAAGGTGTGCGCAACTCTCATCCGACAGTCCAAGCCCTCGGACGCGCTACTGGAAGTCAAGAAACTTTTCCTGTCTGACATGACCATCCTCTGCAACAACAACAGGGATAACCGTCGTACCGTGCTGCAGATGAGCGTCTGGCAGGTGTGTTTGGGGCGGTCAGGCGCATGGTTTGTGTGGGTTGACGCCGCTGGTACACATGGCAGGTTTGTGCGCAGAGCTAACAGGTATAAATGACAGGTTTATGAGCTGTACTGGTACACATGACAGGCTTGTGAACACGACAGGTTTGTAAGCCCAAGAGGGTAGTAAGCTGTGCTAAGGCGTACACAAAACTTCGCTGCCGATACACAGATGAGCTCGTAAGACGTCTGATAACCAGTCCTTTTTCTTGTACGTTGTCTGACTTATTCCTTGTTTTCAATAATTTTAAGTAAATTGATTTTCTGTGCGTTTTAATTTATGAACAAAGAAACTCATAGTTTGCAAGACTACTGCACGTTTTAGGAAACAGACTTGCATTGTTACCCAGTAGTTACGTTTTCTTGGTTGTGTGTAGGAGTGGCTGATCGCGTTGGCGTACATCCACCCTCGTAGCAGCGAGGAGCAGAAGATCAGCGACATGGTGTACTCGCTGTTCCGTATGTTGCTACACCACGCCATCAAGTATGAGTACGGTGGCTGGCGAGTCTGGGTCGACACTCTTGCCATCGTACATTCCAAGGTCAGATGTGGTTTTTATTGACACTGAAATATTTCGAATGCATTGATTTATAAAACAGTGTGTAAAAA
Source organism: Trinorchestia longiramus (assembly GCA_006783055.1). Lineage (NCBI taxonomy): Eukaryota > Metazoa > Arthropoda > Malacostraca > Amphipoda > Talitridae > Trinorchestia > Trinorchestia longiramus. The sequence goes on along the minus strand of VCRD01000072.1, from coordinate 202,658 downwards.
AGTATTTCAAGTACGTAAAAATTTGTTTTTTTAGCACCTCCCGACCGATTTTTCTTCATCAAATTATAATGGATGTATATCTTTTCTTAACCATTTCTGTGTTGAGTAAGCGATAATTTATACTTGTGTGCATTTTTCTTGATTTATCTGAACTGGTAACACACTTCATTTGGGGTTATTATTTCATGAACGTATTCAATCATGCTTTTTAACATTCTATTTTATTTCTTTACATTGAAAACCATTGTTTCTTCAGGATTTGAATTTATTTATGAACTCTCAGTTTGTATCTTAAATTATTTTGACTAACGTGTCCTTATTGTGCAGGTGTCGTATGAGGAGTTCAAGTTACAGTTCGCTCAAATGTATGAGCAGTACGAGCGTCATCGCTCTGACAACATCACAGACCCTGCTATTCGCCAGCAGCGGCCTATTTCTACCATCTCTGGCTGGGAGCGTCAGTACTACGCGCCGCCTGACCTCTACAACCCGCAAGGGCAGCAGGTGCTGTGTAGTTAGCTTGCATCCTACCTGTGTAACTACAGCCCGATTGCAATGTCAAGCACAAGCTTCTACTGTTCACAAGGACTTTATTATCGTAATCTTTGTACCTTTCTATCTGACCGCCCTTAAGTATGTACAGTCTTCTTCGGCTTGGTAAGAATAATACCCGGAGCATAATAATATTGGTTATGTGTTGCAATTTATTATGTTTTGTCTAGGCTACAAGCTCAGGGAGATGAACTATAATTTGTGATTCCGTACCTATAATTCGTTATACTCATTTCAGTCTGTTTCGTCAGTGTATCTGTGAACTACTGCTAGTATCTGCAATCTTCTTCCGTATCTGTGAACTACTTTTGTGCTTGCAGTTTTCTTTAGTCTATTTGCTATGCCTTTGTGGCTGTATATTTTTTATAAAATCTGTGTATCTGTGTATAATAATGTTTCTGTAATAATTACTACAAGCACTTGATGGATTTTACTTCAAGTAAAACAACATTGGATTGTGTCGTTCTAAATGTGTTCAGCTATTATTGGTCTGCTATATCTTTTCAGAATTTATATTAAAGGGAACTAAGGTTTTTCGTTACCTATGCTGGAAAAGCGATGGTTTATTCCAGCATACAACTTAAGCTCATTTGCGGCTCTTGCTTAGTTGTATTCTTTAAAGAGTTCGTATTTACTTTCAGAGTAATCTGGAGGATGGGAGTGGAGATGTAAAGCAGGACCTCGCGATGCAGAACGGAGAGATGACTTCCGAGTCTCCGGAATATCTACCGGAGCACCAGGCACCGATTGAAGAGGTGCGTGTTGCGGACCCAAGCCCCGTCGGTGCTAATGAAGAGGCATCTACCACTGCCCTGGAGAACGATGCCACGAACAACAATAATAACACCATTACTGCTAGTACAGGCAACCCCACACAACGCCTTCAAGATGAAGCCGACGTCAACGCAGCCAACAGTGTTGAAACGTCTAACATTGTCAATAACAACATGCAAGCAGATAGTACTATTGAAGGCTACGAGCCGGACATCACTAAAACAAGTGCAATTCGAAGCCCCTCTAAAAGCAATAATAATGAAAACAACTTGTCTGAAACCACGGATAATGAGAGTACACCAATAGAAAAGCAACATGAAAATGAAACAAAAGAAATTACACCTGACTTCAAAACAGAAATTCCCTCTGAAAACGAGCAGAAAACTACTTCAACTGAGCCGGAAAATGATGGGGTTGATTTGGACAATTTGTCTTCAACAAAGAGTGAAGAAAAGACATCTGCTGCTTCTTCTCCAGTCAAGCATGTCACTGAGAGAGAGAATGAGCAAGAAAAGAGTAGCACAAAAGATGCTTCTGATGAAGAAATGGTCACTCCTGATGAGCTACGTGAAATCAACAAAGATCCCTCATCGTGTGACTCTTCCAGTCCCAGCAAATTGAGCCTTTCCCCGTCATCGTCACCTGAAAAATGTGCTGAAGAAAAAGTTACGGGTACCGATAAGTCGTCAGAATCAACACCTCCTAAATCCCCAGAAACTGCAAGTTCCGCTCCTAAGGACGATTCAGAACTTGAAGAAACAGCGCCTCAACAAGAGGCCATTTCAACTATTTCTGGTATAATTGCTGAACTTACTAAAACTGAGAAGGATAAAGCTGATGCTGAAGATCCCTCTAAGGATCAAATCCAGGATGAAGCTACGCCCTCAGATGTGCCTTCTAATACCGAGACCAGCAATAGCCCTGATCATACTGACAAAGATGCCAAAAGTGCCGAAAATACTGTTGACCCCAAGTCCGACAAAGATGTGGGAGAATGTGCTGAAGAAAGCAATGGTGAGGATGTGGGAAACCATGATGTGAAAAAGGGTGAACAGGAATTGGCTACTGTGGTCGTCGAAGATATGGTAGAATCAAAGGAAATTGTAGAGTCTGTAGTAGACAAACCTATTGAGGAGTGTAAAGAGAAGGATGAAAACTCTGATACGATTAGCTCTGTGGAAAATGATGTTCCCGAAGCTGGTAGTTCTGCTAGTGATAAAGAACCCTCCTGTGATAATGTCAATACTGTACAAAACCCTGTTAACACGTCTAAGTCTAGTCCTATTGATTTTGATAAATCCTCTTGTGAAGACGCCGAGACGGCGACCCTTGAAGTTTCTAGCAATGTTGAAGTGTCTTTTTCTCCTTCTAGTCCTTCTAAGAACACTGTAGCAACTTCAGAGGATAAAACTTTGAGATCTCCTGTAAAATCGGGCGGTGACGAATTGCAGGAATTAGAAAAAACAGAGACTTCTCCGGTTGAAGTTGAGCTGGCTCCTGAAGCAGAGTCTGTTGAAAGCAGAGACGCTGCTGAACTGACTGACGCTGAAGTTCAGCCAATGAACATAGAAGCATCTTCAGAGTCAATTACTAAGGATTCAGAATCGAATCTGTCTGCATCTTCAACACCGGCACATCACAGCAAAATCAGTAGAGACTCCGACGACACTGAGTGCATTGCTCCACTCGAAACACCGGAGGTAACTTCAACTGAACTGGAACTAGTAATACCTGCAACAAAAATAGGATCTCCCTGCTTGTCGACTGAATGTTTAACGAGTGAAAAAATTGGGCCTGATGATTCGCCTGACTCCAAGTCTGAGGCGACAGCAATAACTGACCAATCAACACTGAGCAGTTCTGATCCATCGACAGTGTCAGCTGTGACAGTCGTACATCAACCAGCTCCTCCAGAGATCACGCAACAATTACACCCCGACCAGAACAAAGAAAACATTCAAATACTGATTGAAGACCAGCCTGACGTTGTCCCACAAAGACATAACATCGGCATTGGAATCAGTACGAGCGATCGAGATAAAGCAGGTAACTCTATCATATGCTTCTCTTATCACGTTTTTTATTTCGTGCTGTATCAGATTTTTTCGTATTTTAAGTGTTCGCTGTTAAATGGTTAGTTATTTACTATGGTTCGTTACAAAGATTCTGAGGAATTTCACAATCCATGCCCGTAAGCTATAAATATTCGTATTCTTAATATTGGCCTCGGTGGTATCTGAAGGTTTGTATATTCATTATGATAAATATGCAAAAAAATGTTAGAGGGAACCGTGATGTTAATGACAAACTCTCAGTAATGCGCGTGTTTTCCTTTTCATTTTTCAGTTGTACGTATGAGGAAAAGGATGTGTTCGATGTATCCCCGAAATTATAGGGTAGAGTCACTTGACTCTACTCATAATTTGACTATATATTAACAGGAAATACAAAAAGAGAGAAAACTGGACTCGAAAAGCCGCCAATAAATCTTTTGTGATGAATAATCTAAATAGTCTTTCACATGGAAAGTAGACAATGATCTGATAATCTTTTGTTAATTGCCGTGACGAACGCATTCATAAAGTTAACAACATTGTCACATTTCGCTGTTCTGTAATTGGGACAAATTTTATTGTACGTGTGCTTTCTTTGGGTGTCACTGTCACTCTGATTGTGACTCAGCGCGAGTCAATGATACATTCATGAGTCATGTTCTAATTATCCTGTATATATTCTGTTCAGTAGCTGTTTTTGAATTTCAGTTCATTGTAACAAAAAGTGTAATCTTGCTCCTGCTTTCTTAAAGCCTTGTATAAATCATTTATGCGTAGCGTAGTGTAATGTATTCTTCCTCACTTCTATCTATATTTTCCTTGTATATAAGTAGTCTTTTCACAATTTTTATTTTGGTGTATCATCACGCTTTTTATGTTTTTCTTTAGTATCACTTAGTTCACTGTCCGGATTCTTGCTTAGCTTCTGATGATTTCCTATGGAACTGTGCGTGAATTGAATTAAATTTTCTTCAGGCCAAAATGACCCTGCTGCTGACGGCAAGTCATCATCAGTGTCGCGTAGCTCGTCCGTGGGGTCATCACAAAGCAACTCCCGCCAGATATTCAACTCTGGACCCACGCGTCCGCCCTTCCGCATCCCTGAGTTCCGCTGGTCCTACATCCACCAGCGCCTGCTGTCTGATGTCCTCTTTTCCCTCGAGACTGACATGCAAGTCTGGAGAAGGTCAGAATGCTGGATATGAATTGAAATGTACTAACAGAGTTATTACCTTTACGTCAGAATTCTGGATACGAAGTAAAATATGATGATATGAAGGTTGGATTGCTGGGTCAGAAGTGAATGATGGACTCAAATACAGCGCTGGAAAAAAGGAGACCATTGAATGACTAATAACTGTATTTGTGACGGATGGAACGCTGTATTAAAGGAGCCTGCAGGAGATGAAGTAAGGATATTTACAGAAATTAAGTCTGTTGAAGGGGAAGCTGCTGGCTGGAAGTCAACATGATGCTTTCGTGTTAACACTCAAGACAGACGTAACTGAAGAGGGACGAATGACTGTTCATAGACTTTTGTTGAGGAGTATGAGATTATGTAGTTCCTTAAAAAGCTTTACAGCGTTGTTGTGATATTTTAAGTGAATATGTTATAAAACTGTGTATAGCATTTCGCGTCAAAGGCGATGCATCATATATCTATATAAAGTTAAAAAATATAAGATGCCAGAATGGAATAGAACACTCCTCATTCCCGAGTTATGGTTGTGACATTGAATATTAGAAATATCAATAATTTGCCATGACTCTTCCGTTTTAAGCAATTTTTTAATGAGGATTCATATCAAAACAGATGATTTGCTCGCGTAACGTATTCTTGGTTATTTAGAATTTTGACGTATTATTGACTACTGCGTTTGTTTCTCCATTTCGTAATTGGCATAGAGTTTCTAGATTCAGTCATTGTGCTAAGCCGAGTACTTGTTTTTGCAGTCATTCTACGAAGAGTGTTTTGGATTTCGTGAACAACAGCGAGAATGCGATATTCGTGGTGAACACAGTGCACCTCATCTCACAGCTCGCTGACAACCTCATCATTGCGTGTGGGGGTCTGCTGCCTCTGCTGGCATCTGCTACCTCTCCTAATGTCAGTCCACGAGTCTTGATGGGTCAATTCCATCTAGTCTTTACATGTTGTTACGCACAAGCAGGCTATGCTTTCTGAATTTGATTTTCTGCATCTGTTTCTTCATATTTTTATTCTCTATTTCCTTCTTCTTTTCATGCTCCATTTCGTTTTTCTTCTTCTGTATTTCATGCTCCATTTTTTTCCTTATTATTTTCATGCACCATTTCCTTTTTCCCTCACTCATTTTCTCATCTTAATGGCAAGCATTTGAGAAAATGATATGCTCTCTTGTCGCCTTAATCTTGATTTTAGTGTTCTGGTTGAGGCTGTCAGTATTTCCTCCTGTTGCCTTTGCAATTGAACTTTCATTCACTTTCAACTATGTTTCTTCTATGGTCATTTAGTTATCCGCAACCATTCGACTCTGTATTATGTATTTCCCATATTTGTTACCCTGCGATGAGCTCAATGCAACCTCCTTGTTCAACATACGAGTATTTGGTATTGTCCGTAGTGCTAGTGACGTTGGTCATCGCTATTATTTTACACGATGTTTAATTGTTCGGTCACTGCACTATAAAATAGAAAACCTTTTGGTGACAAGACACTCTCGTAAGAACATCCTTTACCTTACCATTCCTGTTGGGACGATTGTTTATTGTTATAAGCACCGTCAGCTTTGTTTAAACTCTTGTTAAATGGACCCATGAGTGAACAGAATTTTTCACTAGACTCAAAGCAAACTGAAGAACAGCAAGAACTGAAAAGAAGAAGCTAAATTCGATTGAAAAGTAAAAATCCAGGGATAAGTATGTGTGAAAATCAATTTAGATATTAAAAAAAAGCCAACACAAAGCGTATAAACATGTTTCAATACAAAAAGAGTTATTGAAACACAAGAATTGGTGAAAGTAACGTGTACAAAAAATCACCAATTAAAAACAAGGTAACCTAAAATTTCTGCGCAAAATAATAAACACGTAAACAAAAGGCAAAAGATAGGACTTGATTTTGACGTGCGTTGCAGAGTGAACTGGAGGTGCTGGAACCGACGCAAGGCCTGGTAGTAGAGGCTGCTGTGTCTTTCTTGCACCGCCTCGTCAACATGGCTGACGTGCTTGTGTTTGCCTCGTCACTCAACTTCTCTGAGCTCGAGGCTGAGAAGAACATGTCCAGCGGAGGCATCCTTAGACAATGTCTCAGATTGGTGAGTTGTCTGTTGTATTGTGATCTCATTTCTTGTTATTTGTGACATGGATCTTCAAACTGATAGTCGTAAATATAGAGGTCATCTCTAGAGGGTTTTTCTTATTGGTGAGTCGATCTATTCTTGATTATTAGTACAACTTAAAAACTTTGAGACTTTTTAAGAAAGATGAAATTCATTTTTGGTGTTAGTTTGAGGGGGTATTGTATCTATGCAGTTCTTCATCTTTAAACTTTTTACTCAAATTAAACGTAGCTCATTGGAGAGTCAAATAATTTTATGAAGGTCACTATTATACGAGCAAATTTAGTGAGTATTAGATTGCAATTTATTTTGTGCAATAATTTGGATAAGAAAATGAATTGTAGCAACACTTGATCGGATTTGAAATCTATGAATTGCATGAATTGAATTGTACGGTTCGAAAAGCGAGATCATGACTTACAATGTGGCTGTCAATTGCACGGCTGTTACTCGAACGGGAATACTTTGATGAAGCCCAAATTTTTGGAATGGGAGATTTTTCCATTTGGAAATTAAAGAAAATTCAACTTGAAAATTGAACTTTTAGGTTTGTACTGTGGCTGTGCGCAACTGCCTCGAGTGCCGGGAGCGCAGTCGCATCACGGAGTCCGCTGCTTTCAAGCACCCCAACAACAATAATAACAACGCCAATGGCAAGGCTAGACCAGTACACTCCATGATGAGGGGCGCCCACAGCTCTCCCAAGGTGAGCTTTATTCCTCTTCTCTATTTTTCCGTGCGTTTTTTATTGAAAAAGAAGCCACAAGCTTTCCGATCAACTTTGCAAGTACCTTGGAATGTTGGTGCTCAGTGTTTGTTTTATTATAGTTATAAATTAAACATGTACGCTGTTACCTCAACCAACCGTTTTTTATTTTTCAGTTTATAGTATAAACCGGTACGATTTTTGTTATGGTTCAAATCTAAATTGAAATGGTTTAGAGTATGTTGAAACGCAATTGAATTGTAACGTGCCTTGCTCCTTATTTCGTTCTCTGAGTATGAATTCTGCAAGCATCCGTTCACGTTCTAGTTATTGCAGCGAAATATTAGGATATTATTTCACCATTCGTATACCACGTGAAAGTTATCGAGTCAGTGATCAGCTAAAGCATATACATACTGCGAGATAGGGGCTCAAATTTAACAGAAGAACGGCACTGCCACATGTAGCTGGAGTCTGGAGGCGGCGATTAAATATAAATCATCTGTTTTTACTCGTTGTTCTCTCACTCGTTATTTTCACGTTGAGTGAGTAATTCAAGCAATTTACTCCATGGTTTTCCTAAATTCGGGTGACGCAACTTGGTTTTCTCTGTAGTTTAAAAGAACTACACTTAGCTGTAGTGGTCGTATATGTGACTTTTTTTTAGATGTGTTCTGATCGTTGCTCTTAGATGTACAGTGTGTGTTGATTGTATTTTACGAGAAAAGTATTTGAGTAAGCCACTCGAGTAAGTAAATATTATGTACATAATGATTCGAATAAATACCCTCAGTCCTTTTGCCATGCATATACAGGAAGCTAATTGTAGAAATTGTTTGTGCATTAGAACCTGGTTGAGCAGCTTGGAGGAGCCAGCAGCCCTGTACGTGATCCTGAGAAGTTACTGCAAGACATGGACGTCAACAGGCTACGTGCTGTTATATACAGAGATGTGGTGGGTGCTTCTAGCAGTCTCCACCAGTAGTGTGGCCATCATCACAGTAGCTACTCCATTGGTGCCATCATCGCAGTAGCAATTCCATTGGTGCCATCATCACAGTAGCTACTCCATTGGTGCCGTCATCACAGTAGCTATTCCATTGGTGCCATCATCACAGTAGCTACTCCATTGGTGCCATCATCACAGTAGCTACTCCATTGGTGCCATCATCACAGTAGCTATTCCATTGGTGCCATCATCACAGTAGCTATTCCATTGGTGCCATCATCACAGTAGCTACTCCATTGATGCTATCATCGCAGTAGCTGCTTTAGCGAAACGGTGTTACTTATCATCTCAGTTACATGAACAGTTCTTCTAAATGCGTCTCCAAAATGATGGCTTAAACCACAATAGCAAACATTTTTACTAACATCACTGTACGGTGATACACTCGGTAACTGAGCTTGTAGTTCAGCACTCACTTCGTGCTATACTTTTGTCTTAAAATGAGTGTGGCGGTTTACGTAGTTATTATGCTTAAATAATTTATCTCTTCAATTTTGTATTGCGCTTAGTTACTTTGTATAAATAATTTCTCTTTCCAGTTTGATATTGTGCCTTAGTTTCCAGATGGTTTAATAGAATGGCATTCATTTGTTGACTACGCTAACTTTTGATTATTCTTCCCTGAGGGAGAAAGGAAAAAACTTATTCCATTCAGATATAAATTAGATATACAGTGATTCTTAAATTCTTAATGCTAATATCTTGAGACTAGTAATCATGCTTCCATCGCTAGTGTCCGTCCATCTTGGGATTTGAGGCAAAGGCTCGTAGGAACATGATGCGATGATCTGGAAGTTTGAGGAAATTATCAGTTTTAGTTTAGTCGGTCTGTCAGTCAGCCTTCCTGTTTCCTGCATTACAAGCAGAGAAAATTTGAGGGCCGTGTAAAGAAGCAAACCCTAGAAACCAGGGACCTGAGATTATAAGCACAGATTGCTAACTGCTAGGCTTAAGTGGCAGTCTCATCAGAGCAGATGTTACAAAAGTATATGGAATTGAAAGGCTTTTACAAGAAACGTATATCCTCTCTAGTTAATTTTAAAGAGCATCTACCAATTTGTTCGAAATGTAGGGCAAGTATTATTCATTTTTTTTTTACCGCATTTCAGTGATTATGTTTGCATTAGCAGTTAATACGTACTGTCATTTTGTTTCGCCCTCCACTGTATTTCATTAGCTGTTAGTTCATTGCCTTCTACTGCAATTAGTACTTAAAATACTGCTGATTTTAATCAGTTTATTTTGACTTTCACGTAGGAGAAGACAGGACAAAATAAGAAACTATGAAACAACTATCGCGAACTACTAATGTGCTGTCATTATGAAGCTGAACGCTTGCTAGGTGGTGGTAAACAAGGCTGTTATGTAGACTCATTTTAAATCGAACAGCAAGGTCAGACAGAGTGTAAGTGTAAATCTTTTCCATACTTCGTACATCCATGTAATGCATCTCACTTTTGTAGAGTAAAACCTGTTTAAACGAATTATCAATCACGTGTATGTTTTGCCTTGCAATGAGCTAATTCAATATCGTCCAATGCTCTTGCCTTTCTACCATTGACGGTCAGATGCGCTCTTTCAACATCTATATTGTATAATGTCATTACAACGACAGGAGGAGACGAAGCAGGCTCAGTTCCTGTCGCTGGCAATCGTCTACTTCATCTCGGTGCTGATGGTATCTAAATACCGAGACATTCTCGAGCCTCCTTCCTCCGCCACACCTCCATCCAGTGCACAAACCACTGCACACCATAACAACTTCTCCCACCACCATTTCTCGGGTGAGTGATACTCATCATTACTTGTAGGACGAGTTGTATTTATTATTACTTGTATGGGGAGTTGTACTCATCATTACTTATATAATGAGTGGTACTGATCATTAGTTATATGGTGAGTAGCATTTAAATTACTCACCGTAAAGTGGTATTTCTACGGTGAAAGTTGAACTTCGAATAGCTGCTTACTGTAACATCGTTTCTCATACTCTGCGTATTAATATGTTTTCTGGAGCACTGGCCCATATTTAGAACACACAGATTGCAACATAATAGGAATAATTGGAAACTGCCGAGGTAAGCTTTTGATAACGAGAACAGGCAAATTTGCTTGCCAACGCTGACCCCGGCTATAGTAAAAGAGAAATATTAAGTTTCAGGTGAGTGGCTGTTGGACAACTTCTGCTTGCTCACAAACATCACTGAGTACTGAAGATCAAAACTTTTATCATGAAACTTGAAGCTCATGCAATAGCAGGAGGGTTTCATTGTGAAAGGAAAAAGGAAAATAAATAGAAATGTCAATTATAAATTAGTAAACTTTCCTTGAAAAAAAAAGTTTTATCCATCATGAATTTTTCGCGCGGCTAGTAGTGGGTGCTCAATGTGCTTCAATTTACGTTTTTTCAGATCATGTCATTTAAACAGTATTAAATGTGAGCTATTATGGTCAATACTGCTTTTATAGTAGACAAAAGTTTTTCAAAGCTCAATTTAGAATTTTGTTTTTTGTTCTTCGCTTTTTATTTAAACTCAGATTGAAATATCCTTGTTAGCATGCTTAATCTTTATATGTGTAAAGCAAACCCTCATCCCTTGTGTATTATTTTCCTAGGTAAATTTTATAATTTATGTTCTGTGAGTTTACAATTGGAATGAATGAGTTTCGTCACCAAAAGTATGCAAGATTATTTGTATGAAGTGTGTATAACTTATTGTCAGCGTGTTTCTTTTTCGCAAGCTGCATTAGATTCTCGAAAGAAAACTTCAAGGCCCGGGAAAGTCGTTCGGTCCGTGTCTGCTAGCTCCCTTAAAAAAGAAGATGACTCAATAAATACCAACGAATCAATCACGTGCCCCGACGCATGCCCTACACCCACTTCTCTAATCGAAAACAGCGAAAATGAGAAAGTCTCTGCTTCCAAAAATGCGTCACCAAAACTGAAGCATCAAAATAATATGTCTGATGATGGATTAGACGTCAAAAACTCCCAAATTGAGCGATCTTCAACTCCAGCTGCATTTGAAAAACGTTTATCAGTAGGTCAGCTGAGTACACTTTCCAAAGATGAAGATGTTAGTGAAAAAGTATCTTTTAGTGGTGAAGAGCGAGAGGAAAGTTCTCCTGTTTCAACCTCCGTCATGCTGTCTGTGCACAACACTAGCCAGTGTCATCCCGTGTCACTCGCCATCATTAACCCAGACGCCGCTGAAAAAGCGCAAACCTCACCAAATACAAGTATAAAATCAGCAATAAAGATGCGCCAGACGACTGTACTGACAGCGAAGAAGCGTCGAGTAACACTCTATCCAGCATGCCAACAAACGGCCATGCTTAAACGATTTGAAGAAATTGAACGGCTCCAAGAAGTTCTGCCTCAAATATTTGTCTCGGAGTCCAACGAAGAAGACCTAACGAAAGAAACTAGCGATTCAGGTACCCTTGTACCAAGATTGTGTTGGTGTTGTACTGGCACCATCACATAATTTGTGTTTGTCATCGTGAGTCGCAGTTTGCACGCACGCACACTTTGTATTCCTGTGTGCTGCTTGCTCTCTAGTTCACAGTACTCTTCGACACTTTGATTCCACCCAAACTCATCGTATATGAAACAATGACCATATTCTCTTTTGTTAATGTTTCGTGTGTTGTCTGTGCTCTTGTCACGAAATTATTCTGACTTATCTCAGCCTTAGTGTTTAGCTATATTTTATACTTATTACTCAACGAATGGAACTACGCTATTGCACTCAATAGTTTTCATGCATTCCTGGTTTGACATTGTGAAGGTTTTAAATATTATATGTGGCTAAGTGCTAAAGACATTGCTGCAACAATTAACAGCTTTTACACGCCTGTATTAGGAACCGTATACTCTGCACTTATTTCTTCATAAAATTAATGGTATATTTTTGTGCTAAATGAAATTTTACTAGACGTTATGTTACTAAAGGTTGAGTTTTACTGTAGTAAAATTAGTGAGCATAGCTTTTCTAAATGCACTGACTGGGTTTTTGTGTTTGATTTTCGACGTAATGTGTCATTTCTCGTACAAATATATGTTAATAGTCGAATCAATTCAGTGAAATAGGTTACAATCCACTGCCACGGTTATAATCGTATCAAGTTATTTCAAGTTTGAATCGAAAGGTAATGGTCGGAAAATAAAAGTTGCGTATTAAAATATCAAAACTTGTCAATGTTTGAATTTTTAAATTCAGTGATTTTAATATTTGTTAAACACGTACTCTTTTCATCCTGATATTTAGTTCATGAGCTCTTCATTGTGCACACGAACGTGCCAGAATGAGTTCAGCTGCTGATGGTCAATATTGTGCACGTTTTTTTCACTAATCGATAATTACAACAAAAACGAGTAATAATACTAACTGTAATAATGATGTCAATCATTGTGGGTAATTTTCAGGTAAGGATGCAGATTACGATTGCGTTGTTTTTTAGAGTTAAGCTCTACCCACATTAAGAAAAAACTAAGATTATTCCCTCTTTTTGTACTACTAAAATGATGAAAAGCATTGAGCACTGTCTTGTGTATGCATTTGTTGATTAATTCAAGCCATGAAATCAGTATCTTCGTGGGTTTTGTGAGGGATTTTGTGTTTTTGCAGAACGTAGCAACGGTGGCAGCGGCGCTGGTAACTCTGTCGGTGTGGAAGACGACGCTGAGTATGAAATGATTATGGTGGATCAACACAACTCCTCCATCCTGGCTGACCACCCGCCTTCATCCGTTAATTCTTCAGGTCCTCCCTCCATTAAGGTTAGTTACAATAATCATTTCATGGTCATCTCTCAAGTAAGGTCACTTTTTACGGTTACTCTCCTCATTAAGGTTTGTTGTTACCGTCATCTTATGGTTTTTCTCGATGAACGTAAATGGCCACAATAACCTTACGGTTCTCCCTACATTAATGTTCGTTTCCCTCACTTTGCTAGGTTCTCCCTTTACTAAGGTTTGCTTAAGTCTATTCAGCGTTGGCGTTTTTTCTGGCTGTTGTTCCGTCATTTAAAACGTTAGCGTTTCCGCAATTTTATTTTAGCATATTTTATTCAATTTGAATCATCATCGCTGAAGATACTTTAACGATCTTTGAACCAGTCGTGTGTTGATGCATGAGTGGGGGAATTCATTCGTCGGTCTGGTGATGTACGATTTATATATATATTCACGACTATAAAATGTTAATAAATAAAGTACAACTATTTTGATCGATGATCGATAACCCTAACTTTTCAGGTCGTTTTACGCTGTGTAATTAATTGGTTTTATATTTTAACTAATGCTCAAATGACATTAGACCGAAGAATATCCTTATACCAATGTATGGAGAGGCAGCAACTCTTGAAGTACGGTCATTTAAAATTTTGGAAACTGATTAGAAGCCACCGAGGCCGTCAATCTTTTTCTTAAAATCGCTACTATGAGCGGATTTCAGCTGCCGCACGAATTCTAAGGTGAACGGATGACGACTATTGCTCAGTCGAGAGAACTAGAAACAGTGCAGGTTTAGCTAGTTTGAATATCGTCGTTTAAATTTTTCATAGTTTCAATTCTCCAGTTAATACGTTATGATGTCCATCCGTAACAGTATAAATTTTGACCTGCCAGCTTGTCTTCACTTTATTAACTCTTGTAATGAGTGATGAATGTACTTTTCTACAGCTTATATGTTCAAAAAAACGCAACTGTTCTTTAATCTGAGGTATCGGTGCTTGCGTTTGCTAGAATAAAATGTTTCACGAAAAGCCTTTACCCTTCTATATTTTTACACTTTTTTAAGTTTTTGTGTCCTCACATACTTTACGTGTTCTTTTCTTGAAAGTCTAGAACGCAAAGAGATCATTGATTTTAAAAGTTGATTTCATGAAGAGCTTTATACATTGATGTCTTATAAATACTATCTAAACAAAATTGTGTTCACCGAAAACTGAATTTATTTTCCAAACACTTCAGTCGACAGTAGCTAATCATTCTTTTTCCTCTTTGAAAGAGAAGTGGCCCTGAGGCTACATTGTCGTCCAACCCGTGCCGATGTAACAGATTTAGGGACTCCGACACTTTGTTCTTATTCGTGCCTACTCTCGCTATTCAAAACGATGTGAATCAGTAGACAACATTTGCAAACATTTCCATGTTGACATTGTTTACCTGCTAGCTCATCATTTATCTTTACGATGTTTTATCGCGTTTTTCTGATTTGCACCAAAATTCAGTGGTATTTGAATGAGCTCAGCGGAAAGTCTTGTATATTTATATCTTAAGACTTCAAAGTGTGTAGGAGCCTCATTTCAGGTTCATAGGAGGCTCCTTAAAAAGGTGAGTTTTTCTAAATGTCGAAGACTTTTCGACTGGGTGATCCATTACAGTTTCATGTCCATCCATTCATCCCTAAATTGTCGTACCTACGATATTTTTACTCGTAATATTCCAACCTTTTTAATATGTTCGAAAAGTAATGTAATCTTTCTTAGTGAAATTTCGGGACCGGAGCGCTAAATTTTGCGTTTTGTTGCATTGTACTTGAAGATACTGTACACATAACGCACTCATTTGATATCCTTTGTGTAGGGTCTAGTTACATTTCCGTATTTGCTTTCTAAAGTCAATGGTTGAAGTATGGGCTGTATCTCCCCCATTTAAGGAGATTTATGGATTCGAAAATTGGTTAAGCCATCAATAGTAAATGAAAAGATTTATATTTGTATAGTTGATTTCATGAAGTTGTTGATTGGAATTATTAGTCGGAAAAGTAAGGAAGTGTAAAGTAGTTGCAATTTTACTGGGAAATAGTATAAATTGATTTTAATGTGAAAGCCTAGATGAGAATGATTAAAAATCTAATAATTCTTTTTCTCGAGAATACATTCCTTTCCGAACAACGTAGTACAATGCGTTATAAATTCAACAACATGACTTTCTGTAAATATGCCACTTGCTCTAATTCTATCCAAATATGGCCTTTGCAATTTACCAACGCTGTTAACTGCGAATTTTCTGTGCAAAACAACTTCAATTTTTGTTTTCAAAGTATTTTACCCATGTATGGAATGTGAAGTAATTGTGATGCAACTGTGCTAGTTGTTTAAAATGTTTCTATTCCTACGAATAATATATATTTTGAATTATAAAACCCTTTTATAGTGTATTTCTTCGTTTTGAACCCCTGATCCGTTTGCTCGCTAAAGTTTTCCTGTGCTGTTTGATTCCCCCAGTGCAAGTGTGTGTGGCTAGATAGATAATCTAGTCTCGCTTCGTAGCAAATTGTGTGTCATAGTTGTACCCCGTACTCCAGCCATGAGTGAAGACTACTCTCTTGTAGTCGACCTTGATGCTTTCTTCAATTATCCCCTGATTTCAACGGATAGTCTATTCGATAGACCTATGCTCTCCCAAATAGTTACTTTTACATATAGTGTTCTGTCCTAATACTTCTATACAATTCTATTATGTCCACTAGTCAAGTTTTTATTCTAGTCTTGTATGTGTCAATTTGTACAGCTTAATTTACTAATTCAATTTTAATTGTCCCCCCTTTAAGCTTGGGCTAACTTACTGATTCTAATCTAGCTTTGAGGCAGGCGATCCCATAAGCCTTTGTTGTTATGGAGAACTTACCTTCTTCTCGCCATCATTCTCTGTAGACATTTCTTCTAGAAGGCTATTGTCCACTCCCCTCTTGCTCATCTCTTTCTTATTTCGTTTCAACGAGTTAAACTTCTTTCAGAAAATGAATAATAATAATCCAATAACTGAGTTTTTGTAGCTCTGTCATTTAGAGCCATCTATGCCATCCGTGGCTAATTTTATAAATAAATTCAATCTCTATTTTACTGAATATGCGACTGGATCCTAGCATGCATTCGTCTCTGGCGGCTCTCATCTTCAGTTAGACTTTTACTGTGGACATACCTCATCCATAACGGCTGCTATTTCCTCTGGACCACAATATTAGATTTATGATCTACAACTGCCAATTTCGTAAACATTATCATTCAAATATTTTCATTTATTCCGTAGAATATTAGTTAAATCATAAACCGCCTTTCACACTTGGTAACTCATCGCGCTTGCGGAACTCCAACAAGCAACATAAACAGTACTTTAGTATGAAACGAGCTTAAGCTTCTCGTGGCTACGTCCAAGTCTGCTGTACATGAGAACATATCAATCTGACGGAAACGAGGCTCTTCTAACTCGGTGATGTTTCTTCTCAGTCTCCTCCCATGCTCGGGGGCCACTCGAGTTTAGCTGGCAAGTATGAGAGGGACTCAGGTCCTTACTACCACAGCGGGAAGACCATGCAGCCTAGTCACGCTTGTGTACCGCATAAGGTGGGCCTCATCGTACGTGCTACACCAATACCACTCTTCATATTCACAAGCCGTCGAGTCACTGGCTGCAGCGTTGCGGGAATGAGCACAAATGTTGTAGCATCGTTCTCTATATTTCACTATTGGCCTCGCTCTCTTGCAGAAAAGCTTGCACTCTCATTTTATTGCTGCTTTACTCTATTTTTTGATCAATGTGGCAAATTCTGCCGGTAACCAGTGAGTTTTAATCCTAATATTGATCTTTGCTCGCCTTTTTCTATTTCCCCACATTTTTACATTACTTTCATTCCTGGTAGCACTGCATGAATTCTTCCAATATAAATTCTCTCCGTGTTTCTTTTTCTTTGAGTTCGAAGTGGATTCTTGGTCATCATTCTTTCCAAGTTAAATTTTGGTGTGTATACATATGAGTATGTAAACCACAAAATTTACCATCGGTCTAAAAACCTTCACACTTTTTTATCGTTGTTGTGCACATAATTATTAGAGCTAAAAAAAGGTTGCAGGCAATTGTGGCATCCGCCTTTTCAACTTCTGTCGGTTTTGCAACAGATTGTAAAAATGTTGTTGGACCAGTATTGGGGGTTTGCTTCATTTACTTATTTTTTCTAAACGTTCGTGCATGTTTTCAATGGGAATATCATTGGCTTTCGTTAAACGTGCATTTCTGTACCTATTTGTCCTTTAAAGTACTTCTTTTCGTTGACTTGGCCCTTGTTTCACTCCAAAGAATTATCCTGGTATATTTGAAATACGCTGTGTATTTTTTATGTAACCTGGGTTTAATAAAAGTAAATGTAGGTAAATCTATAGAACAAATAATTAGTTCATTTCTTATTTTTGTCTAAACTGAGATTCGATAATTCAGATGTATTGTTTTTTTTGGCCAATCTAGTGTGCTCATTCAATCACCTCCCATATATTTTGATAGAAATTCCTCTTTTTTTAGTTGCATACCTATTTTCATATCGTATGCCTAAGAAATGCAGTCGTGGTACAAAATTGGTTTACATACGCTGCTTCTTGAATATGCCGTACACGTTACTTGTTAAATTTGATAAATTTGATGTATAGCACTTTTTAACTTTCTAAAGAGATGCTTTTTGAAGTTTTGTTTCTACAAAAGCTTTTTATTATCTATTTTGAGTATGCTCATAAAATAAAATAATTTTATACTATACATATTTGCATGGGAGGTTGCCTTAACTGACCACTCATCAGCATGCCTTCATTGAGAGCTCGGTGACGCTGTGTTATTTCAAACTGCCCAATCTAGGTTGCAGCTCTCGTGGATGAAGTCTGTTGTGGGTTTGTTTTATTGGTAGGCGGGCAATATTTCTCCCTCGTAAGGCTGGATTACATGCCTAACGATATTAGTACAAGCTGCCCAGTTTCTGTTTTTTCCACTTTTTTCGTGTGAGAATTTTGATTAACATTTCATACTGTTCTTATTGCTCAAATGATGAGAGCTAACTGCTTGAACTATCAAGGTATTCTGAATGCAGTAGGGATAAGAAATTCAAACCTGCCTCACTTGCACCTCAGGCTACTGTATGAAGCATCCTGGATGGCGAGAGGGAGTGAAATTTTGGAAATTTAATTTTAAAATCCCTGTTTACCGTATATTTGAAGCTGATGTTATATACATATTGTCATTCATGAGCATCTTTTAACGCACTTTTGAATTTCACTAACTTGATGCTTTTAGATTAATAATCGTATTTAAAAACTTCAAATCATGAAATGGAATTGTTTATTGCTTCATAAAATAGTTGAAGCCAGTTGTTTAGTGGTATTTAAATTAAACAGCTGCCACATTGTCTTATAGTTCCTACTGTTGTTCCGACTTTCGATACTGCATAACGGACATTGTAAATTTCTTGTCACTTGCACGAACAAAGCTGCATGGCTATTTTCCAATGGGCGAAATTGTAACCTTTTTCCTTAAGCTGCAGGATGTTGCCCCATTTGTGTCAGTAATTTTTGCTCTGCAATCAAAGCGTCGATACTGGGAATGGAACTGTGTGTTTTCTTCTGTGTGACTTTGTGTTATTTAAAAATAAACTAAAATTATTCTTATATAAATGGCTATTAGGAGATACTAGTACCTGAATACATATTCCTACACAATAGCGTACAACAGCTTTCAGCCGTCATTTGCACTAACCCCGCGCTGTGACTACACTGCGGTAAAAAAGACGTTCGGAGCTCTGTAGTAAGAGATGGTGCTTCGCTAAAGAATTGGTAAGACTAAGCTAGTACTGCATTTTACTGATGTTCACTGTACTGGCCGTTACCACCAGGGCTCGGAAGGGTGTGACGGGGGCAGCGATGGAGGCTCTGCCACCAGCCTGGGGGATGAGACCACAGACGCCGCGTGGACTGACGTTAGTCTTCACGATGGACCTGGAGAAGATGATCACAAGCCAATGCACTCATCAGGTCAGCCTCACGACGTAGTCTCTGGAATGAGGGAGATTTGTGTAAGACACAGAGGTACTACGGAGGACCAATCATTGCACAGTTTTGGTGCGTGACTTAGCCAGGTCCTGCCCATTTTATTGTCAAGGTCTTTAGCCTTCCTGTAAAGTATGCTTTGTTCTGAATTATATGATCTCATACCTGGCTGCTCTTTGTACATTGTATTACTGAACAAAGTCAGTAAGATAAAAGCTTAAATTATATAATACGGTAACAGTTCTTACATTTACAGTTAGGATATCAAATTACTGTATTCCTTCTGCTCTTCACTTCACGCTGCAATACGTAAACTTGAGATTCATAATTGTAAAATGATCGTATTCTGATTCTGCAGCGCTTATTGTATGTAGTTTCATATGTAAAGTCTTTTTTTCTTGTTGTCTTATGTATTTCAACATTTTGGAATTTTCGCAGTCCCCGCATTTTTTATTTCATGTTCAGGATTATGTTTTCATGTCTCATTATTAAATGAACTCTTTAAGTCTCATAGTCATCTTAACGTTCCAGCCTGTCATTAAAAGGGTCAGTTGTTACTGTAATTTGCCATGAAACTGTCAACTCTAATCAACACGAGTAATGACAGTCAAGAAGAATGTATGACTAATGTCGAATATTCTGGGAGGGGTTGCAGAGGTGGGCGAGTACGGCGCTGCTCCAGGCCAGATTTCGGTTCTATCGTCACCCACCAACATCCCCGACCCATCCTCCGTACACCAGCACCGGCCTGAAGACCTGCACATCAAGGTGGTTGACCTGGATTACTTGCATATAATGTTTTGCTTGAATGAGGTAGCAGGACTGTGATCTTTCTTTTCTATGATATTGATTGTTGATTTTCCATCTGCATTATCAGAAATTTTAAGAATGTTCTCTATACGTCACTTAAAGAGAGGTAGTCGTTGTTTGTATTTGTTTTATCACTCTACATCCTGTATTTGTTGAGTATGTTTTCTTATTTTCAAATCGTGATGAGTATCGTACTGTGGTTATTACTGTATTGCCTTAAAGGTTTTGCTAAAGAGTCATAACTTTATTTGTATTAGGCTAACTGGACGTCATAATTTTCATATACATACATAAGGTGGAAACATTGCAGTTCGATTCGTTTGAAATTTTGTGGTTTTTGGCTCCTCGTTTTTTCTTGTATGGTTTTAAGTTTGTTCAAAACAAAAGCAGTGCTATTGTATTTCGTGTGAAGCTGTTCGTGTCAGTTCGCCGCTTTAGCTGTCTCTAATGTTTTTCATTGAACGAATTCTTTGTACCACTTTATTGACATTAAGTCTGATTACAAATATAACAATTCATGCACAGAATATATTATTGTTTAATGGTAACCGATGATGAGTTGATGCTTGAATCACTTTTACTATTGAAACAACTGTTGTCTCTGAATTGAGCGACGGACTGCAAGAACTGCTATAACTCAGCCTTCATTGACGTACGAGTTCTGTTGCCGCACCCTGTATTTGTGTCTGGTTTTTCCTACACCCAAATTCAATGATCATGGTCACCACGTTCGATGGAATTCCAATACATATTCTATGTCTATGTTCTTATTTTCTACCAACAGTGTAGATTGCAACCCATCAAAAATCACTTTCGCGGGTTATTTAACTGGCTACCAATTATTCACGAAAGAAAGCCTAGTGTTTTACTTGGTCATATGGTCACAAATCTTGTGTGTTCGTGGTAAACCGTGTCCCATGTCTATCCTGTCATTTCTACATACTGAGCATCGCAAATGTTTCACAAATGATTTATTTTTAAAATGGAATTGCTGATAGTTTTATCGTGTTATGAATATCCCCTGCAGTCGTTCCTGCACACGGAACTGCCAGTGCCTGCAGCGTCTCGAGAGGCATCGCTGACCCAGAAGCTTGAGATGGCACTAGGCTCAGTGTCTCCACTGCTCAGGGAGATCATGGTTGACTTCGCGCCCTTCTTGTCCAAGACGCTCGTCGGCTCCCATGGGCAGGAACTCTTACTCGAAGGTAAGGACTCGCATTGTTATTATTTTTTGACGCGGTTCGGAATCATGGTGAGTCTCACGGTTTGAACTCGAATGAAAACGTTTTTATATCGTTATAAGGTATCATCTCGTCTGTAGAACCATTTTACGGGATAGGAAATTCCAACATTTTGGTAGTAGTGTTTACCGTTTCGAAGAGTGTAGTATTCGGATTTATTAGTCATTTTAACAAACGATCGAAAACTGTTGCTTCAACTCTTTTCATTCACTTCAAAGTGAAACCATTATTACAATCTCGTTTGCAAAATTTGCCGTTTAAATATGGTGGCATATTTTGTATATTAGCGTTCTTTCTAATTAGACATAAAAACTTAGTGTAAAATGCGGCTATAATTATTCCGATGATGAATAGGTTTGAATAAACTTTTCAGGAATGTTTATACAAATGGTAGTTGAAACTCATTTGCTATTGCTGGCAGAAGTGTTGCCATTCAATTACAGAGTTAAATACATTTTTGTTTCGTTTAATTTTTGGAGGAGTTACGTTCAGTGATGCAGAAAGTCCACGAAGTTTTATGATGCTATTTTTACGCTTTACTCGTCTGTTTCAAGGTGGTAGAGAGCCATGGTCAAATTCTTCTGTGTTAAAACTGTAAAATAAACTTGCCCTCTACTCGTCTTTAACTTATGTTGAGGGAGACTGCATGGCTGAGAAATTCCCTTTGGCAGGACTGACGACCTTCAAGCAGAGCCAGAGCGTTGTGGAGTTAGTCATGCTGCTCTGCTCACAGGAATGGCAGAACTCGCTGCAGAAACATGCTGGTCTCGCCTTCATTGAGCTCATCAACGAGGGAAGGTCAGACTCAGAGCGAATTTTTTACTTTCAAATTGAGCACCATAAAATGAATAAAAGCATCTGAAGTGAGAGAAATTAATGAAATAAGTGAGTAAAAAACTCTAAAGTAGTTACACTCTTCCCTCTGATGTTTTGGCTGAAGATGATTCCAAACACGTTACCGGTAAAACACTTACCTCTTGTCTCGAGTATATTGGCCCTCTTAGGTCAAATTCCTCTTTAAAAGTAAAATGACCGTGCAATAAAAACAGTGAAATATCGGCTCGTAAAATGTTGACGTTTTCGACAACTGAATATAAGTTGATATCAAAGTTGAATCCATGATTTCTGTTTGAATTCAATTCATTCTTTGAATTGATTCACTCACTACATTTACTTGTGCTGAATTTACTTATATCGTTGTTGGTACATCATGGAATGTATTTGTGTTGCAGATTATTTCATCATGGAATGTATTTGTGTTGCAGATTATTTCATCA
>VCRD01000072.1:132676-179944 GCA_006783055.1 Trinorchestia longiramus | reverse complement strand
ATGCTTCGTGCAGTCGTTATGTGCAACGACGGTGCTGGAGCGCCGTGAAGAGGAGCGCATGTGCGACCATCTCATCACGGCCGCTCGGAGGCGCGACAACGTCGTGGCTGCGCGGATACTCGACAAACTCACCAACATCCTCGCTAGTCGGGAGTCCACCTCGACCACCGCCGCTACCGCCAACGCCAGACAACTCTCGCCTAAGAAGGGGTAATTTCGATTGCAATCATAACTTTTAAACGAGAAACTCCTCTTTCTCTTATTTTTCAATGCAATTAGTTGTATTCTAACCTATTTTAAATGGTTTGTAATGGACGAAGTCTGTATGAAAATTTGAGGCAACGGTCATTCTCTGTGTGGTCGCCACACGTAGTTGAGCGTTTTTGTAGTACTATTCTGAAGCTATTTTGCACTCCTAAAAACATTGTGGAAGTAGAAAAATAAAATGCATACAAAATAGCACTATGTATTGTTAAACTTTCACACGCCTTCAAAGCTAGGAAACTTTTATTTGAAATTTATCCTATTTGCTCTATAAATTTGGAACCAATGTAAATGCCAGACCTATAACACATAAATATCAGATAGCAATAAAAATATATACTAACCCACGGAACATTTGTATTATTAGCTACGACCCATTATACGAAGTTTAGTGTGATATCCTTTACTTCATATGCTACTGGGTAATACATAATACAAGAATGGAAAGCAGGAGTAAAATTTCACCAGCGAGCTCGAACTGCCAGTGACAACAAGTGTGTGCCCTCAGGCCTGTCATGTACTGGAAACTTGACAGTTGGGAGGATGACTCCAGGAGGCGGAAGCGTTTTGTGCCGAACCCACTCGGTTCCTCGCATCCTGAAGCCACCCTTAAAGCTGCACTCGAGCACGGCGCTCCTGAGGATGCCATTATGCAGGTACACGTCACGTTCCTTAGGTTTATGTCAATTTCTTATTCAACTAATTTGACTTGCTAATTTTTGAGTTTAAGTTTTTTTATCGATTGACATTCTCATAATACTCTAGGATGTCTTGCGATAAGCTTCTCTAATTTTTCTGAAAGTTCATATCGAAAATGGACTTCATTAGAGGTCTGTGTATGAGGATTGCTGGACATTTCATTTTTATTTTAAGCTACTCTTTTATTTTTGTTTTGCAAGTCTTATTACGTATTCTAAGCTAAGTGATTGAGGTGCTGTATTGCATTCTATCCTCTATTTAGGGGGTTAAATTTTCCACCACTTCTATTCAAGATATGTTGATTTCTACCTCTTAATTTTTTCGTCAATATCAATTTCGAAAGCCCTATCTCTCAAGACGTTCCTGGGAAAATATGCGGCTTTAGTTGCAGTTTTGTTCACTTTATTTTAGCATTTTTTTCATCTTAGATTGATTTTTGTAGATCTTCGAACGAATACTTGATTATTAATATTCAGTGCATGGTGTTCGAAATATTTAATGATTATATATTACTATTATCCCCTGTCAGTATTTCCATCACCTGAACTTTGAAGTTTATACATTATAAGCCGACGCATGATTTGCTAGCTAACAGTACTTGTGTTGCAGTTTAGATTTCACTGTTCATCATTCTGTAATAGTTCAATCAAATGGACGTACATTCAACGTTGTGATCAGTCAGTTACATGTGCACAGGCCACTTACCAGAACATCTCAAGTCTCTCATGAATGCATCAATTCGTTGTGGCTGCTTTCATTGGTCTCATTATGCGCCCTCGACTTGCCGATGCCCAGAGACTCGAGCTTGTCGCTGTCATACTCACCAGCATCAAGTGTTAAGTGCAGTCTTTGCCTTCCTTCAATTCGTCTGCTCTTCTGAAGAGTTTGTTTCTCACTTGTGGCTATTCCGGTTCATGAATATCGATCACTCACTATTGAAAGAGTGCCTGACAGCCGCTTTCTTTTGCAGGTCCTTGATTCGTACAAGAAGCGTTTCTGTTAACGATCAAGTTTATCGAAAAAATTAACTTAATGTGTAAATTACCAACAATATTTAATATAATATTTGCTCTTTTCGTAAAAACTCTGAAGCACGAAAGTCTTATGTATATTTTCGAACGTTTACCATACTCTGCTACACACATCTTTCAAATTACTTTTAATACATTATTTTGGTGCAAAGAAGCAAGAAGCTACTGAAAAAAGACAAGGATCATGAAAATAATGAAGGAACGTTCGTAGAGAGAGCCACGTCGTTATGACGATTTTTGAATGCGTCTTACTCCTTTAAACTAGTTATCAATATTCAAGAATCAAATTTCATAAAATAAGACTCGGAATTATTTATTTTAGCTTAACGGGCTGGTTAAAGAGTTAAAAGTGACTGTGCAGTCTATTTTTTTTAACTACGCCTGTACTCGGAGCCGGGGTACTTGGAGCACCTACTTGAGAGCACGAATTAGTCGTCAAATTTTTCATGAATATATTTACAAATTTAACAATAAAGGGAACAGCCGTGCAATTTTAATTTTAGATGTTTTACGGCATCCGTTTCATGTTTATTGGAAGGGTCTTCTCTACTCACTCGTTTTTGGCAGATGAAAGCTCGTTTCTCAGTTCGTATATGCACACATTCCATGGATGCTACTCATCTTTAATATAAACTTCAGTTGGCTCACGTGACTGCCCCGTATCATTTAATTGTATCGATTTCTTTGCAGTGCGCGTGCTTCTCTTCAATGCACACTTTAGCGAACTCATGTGCCTGCTTGATTTAGTATACCTACAACTTCCCGTAAAGGTTGTTGAAGGGTACTCCTCTTCGATGTTTACTTTAGCTTTCTCAGGTGACTGCTTTTTTTAGAATACTGACAGCGCATTGTAAAGGTTGTTGGTTTTTGACATTGTTTCCCTGATCCCATGAAGGCCCGGGAGGAATTTCACACGCAGCTGGCGGCCCAGAGAAGAGCACAGCAGCAGACTCTACAGAGCCCCGACCTACTCGACGATTCCGAGCTCACACAGGACGACCGAGACCTCGACGCTGATCTGACAGGTGTGTCATCGTGTTTCAAATGCTATTATATTCTAATTGGCCGTTTCTCGTGATACGTGATGGAAACACAATGAATTACTCTCAATTATAAATTAATTGTAAAACACGGCCAAGTATAACTTATTAAAATGAGAACGGTTGAAATCCAAATGCAAAGTTAAGAATAATCGCAAATTTATTCCCGCTTAGCTGTAGTGGTTGATGGCTTTTCTAGTCTGATATCTCCTGGCTGAGTAGACGCTAGGATCCTGTGTTTGTTGTGCTACACACACGAGCAAGGATGCATTGTTGTGTGCGTAACGCACCGAGACTTCTTGTTACGTACTCTATTTGTTCAGTAGAAAATAGGTGTCAAATTTAACGTGGGGTAGTGTACACATATAAATACATATTATAACAATGTTATAACACAAAGCGTGCAATTCATATTAATCATGAGAAATCGGTAAAGGACGTGAAAGACAATGATAGTTGCATTATATTATTTAATATTTATGTGCATTCATTCTATTACGTGTTATTTTATTCCGTAAAAGTTATGTTTATCTCGTGGAGTTACATATTTTATAAACTGTATTTCAATAGTTACAGATCGATGCTAGTCATATTACTATTACAGAGTACGTAGCGTAATAGAACGAATAAGAACAGAACTATTACTGGATAAGTTTACTAAACTCTATTGATAAAGTTACAGTCGTTTATACATTCGAAACGCTGTTCATTGCATCGTAAATTGAGATGATGAAAGTTGTACAGGTAATGTTGCAGTGAATATGCTAGGATAACTTATTAAGGGTGTTGAATTTTTGTATTGAATCCCAAATGTTGGTCGTACTATTCCAGAATTCCTTTGTTAAGGTACAAATAATGATGATACTATAACAGAATAATTGTATTTTGTATCAACATATACCAGTTACTAAACAGTTGGGTTTAGCTCATCACAAAATAATTAATATTTTTAATTATTTTAATAATATTTTAATATTTTAGCAATATAATAATATTGTAGCAAGTGACTGGAGCAGTGGATGTAATGTGTGCAGGTGTGGTGAACGTGAGCACAAGAGCTCGCCTTGTCGCTCCCGGTCTAGTGGTGCCCGGCACCGTGTCTATCACTGCCTCTGAGCTCTACTTCGAGGTGGATGAGGATGACCCTGAGTACCGCAAGTGTGACCTCGAGGTGAGTACTTGCTTTTCACTCTCATTTAGTTGCTTCAATTTTATTTTTATTACTATAAGTTCAGACCAACATTCAGATTTTTCTGGTCTCTGCAGATTTTCAGCGAGTTATTGTATTTTATGAAGTCATAGTTGAGTTTTAGTTTGCCAAGCTTTATGTTAATTGTCATAATTGCTAGCGATACATGAGGTATGTTTTCTAGTTTTTGTAAGGTTTAATTTTCTTTTCTTGTTTGTTACTAAGCTCCAAATACGTCCGAAAGGTAAGTTTTTATATATCATTATTATTTTCATGTTGCTGAAGACTCGCTTCTTATGAATGCATATTCTGAGACCAATATTCCTGATATCTTCGTGGACAGAAATTTTACTATTACGACTATTATTCTTTTCATACTTCTCGTTTTCTCTCGTAGGGAAGGCTGATGTTGGTGTTTCGCCTACCTCCAAATTGAGTGTCTCTGCTACTTTATCTGTCTACTTGATCCTTTCAAATTTCGCGTCGTTCAGTAACCTCCCAATTTTAAAACATTCAAAAGGATGTGATATTTGAATAATATTCAGTATGATTTCGTTCGTAAGTTTTTAACATGATTACTTAAATTATTTGGTCGCACTTACTTTACTTATTCTAAGTTCATTTAATAGATAATAACTAGCATATTTATCTGAGAAGCCCTTGAAATGGCATATTAAGTAAAAAACTACTCATCGGGAACAACAATGCATTTCTAGAGAATAAGTAAGACTTCTAGAGTTCAGATGAAAGTGATCATTAAGTGATAGTGTAATGGTACTTGAATTTCAGTTGGAGCTAAATTCTAGGATTTTGGGTTGATCATTCATTGTCGAAATCTAATTTATTTTGCATTACCGAGGTATTGCAAAATATCAATTTAGAACAGTACTGAAATAAAATAAGGAAGTTTTGTTATTACTATAATTTCAGTATGAAATAACAAACGATGGAAACCATTTTGTTCAATAGATTGTTCGAAGGTGCATACTCCCTTGTGCACGAATTATATTTAACTGCTTCCGTTATCCTTAGGGCTGATTTGTATTTATTTATTCACCAACATTTACAGGCAGTTGAGATATATTTTTGTAATATCATGCTCAACTTGCAAGAATTTTTGTTTATTTTATTATTTTCAATAAGCAGATAAAGTTTCAGTAGGACTTATCGATTCCATGCATATTTATCATCGTGAAATGAATAAAAACTACTTTTTTCGATGTCTAAGAACAAACAAGAGATGCAAAAAATATTCTTTCACTAAGATAACTATCAGAAGTTTTTCGCTAAACAGGAACATTTTATTTTACATTTAACTAATGTCCACCGATTTCTTTTGGACGTCGGGAATTCTGTAACATGGAGTGATGGCTCCGTGGAGCTTTAATATTTTTACCACGTTCACTTCATCGATATTAGATCCAAGTTCAAGAAAAAAACGTGAGCAAGAACATGAGTTTTTTTCAATGTGAACTCGAAAATGATGCACTTGCAGTGTTGATAGGAGACTTGCATTGTACAGAGACTTGCATCATTGCGAACCAGTCGTTGGCTCTATACGAGAGAAAGAGAGAGAAGCATATAGGCTTCACAGAGGCTGCAGAACCGGTCTGTGAGTGAGACTACTCCGGTTGTCCAGCGTACCAGGTTGTCGGACGTATTCCTACTCAACACCACTACCATGTCGTACTTTGGAGTCATCTTCAAATGCTTTCAGACACGCGGTTACCCATTTTTTGTTTTTTAATGAATCACTTTGGTTTGTGCGTATTTGGCGTTGCGGCGCTCGTATTTTTTGGGCTATTGGATTGTATAAACGGCGCGTGGTAGGCGGTAGAGAGTGTGTGGTGATCAGAGGCTGAGCGCAGCGGGAGACCAGAACCCCTCAGTGAGTGTTTGGATAAGCTACCTCCGACTCCTCTAATGAGCGAGTTGTTTGGTCCCACTCAAGCTGCCTATGCTCGCCTCTGAATTTCATCACTTTCCTCCTATTTACAACTGACCCTCCTCCAGCAGTGTCGTTTCATTTGCGTATAAATTTTACAGATTTTCAATGAATCCACCTCAGCTGTTAATATTCGTCATAACATTCATGTATTTTTGAAACTGAGAGCGGACATCCTTCTTAAATCTCGTTTGTTAAACTGCCTTTGAGTTTTATTTCTTCTCAAGGGATCTTCCTCAAATTTAAAGCACAAACTGCCAGTGCTTTTGTTACTTCAGTGTGGTCTCTTCAGATCTTTACCTTCTCTTCTGCTGCAACATTGGTCTCTGAATCCTGGCCTTCTACGAATTTTCTATACCGTACCATATTAATGCTTTTATATTTTTCCAGAATTTTTACATATGCTGCCGTCGGCGTAAATATTTCTTTCTTTATTTGTAAAAGTTTTGAATTCAATTTTACTCCACTCAAAAGGGCTGATGTTTTTAAAGTCATTTTGATTATCTATCAAATTCTACCCGGTGGAGATGACTGAAACAACTCTTCAGGTTTTGCATCATTTATCATTAAAGCGCTATACTGTATCAACTTGAAATGAAAGAATATGCTCTGTTTGTCTTCGTCAACATACTCTGAAAATTCATTATTAATACTGTTATAATATTGGTTTATCCTGAATATTAAGCGAGCCTTAAAGGTAGGCCGACATCCCTAGCCACCAAAACCAATCGCATTGTCAACAACGTTTGTAATAGAAGGATATTCAGAGACCAACGTTGTAGATAAATGAGTCTTATTCTTCTTTTCTTTTTTGTAGAAGTAACTACTGCGTTGTTTCTACGAGCTATTGCTCTGCATTGCTTTGTTGTGTAGTATTCACATTTGGTTCAAGTACAGTTGAATATGAAAATTTAAAGTGAAAAGATAGATTGAAACTAGATCCGCTCATTTATTTTGAAAAATAGCTCATTACTGCATTTTTGTTAATGGATAGTTTCTTCATAAAGTTTAGGGTAAGCTTCTATTGTCATAAAAAAAAATTTACAACTCGAAGAAGGCAAGCTTATTGAACATCTTTAATGTGCGTTATCCTGAGAAAAATTTAAGTTCTTGTTTTGAGAAGACCCTAAACGGTGATCTAATTCTCCGTCAAAATTTGAAACTTCCTAATAACAAAATTTGCTGTCGTTTGACGCACACGGATGTGTTCTAGAAAGGTAAGTTACAAACTTATAGTACGCAAAGACGTGCGTTTGGGCGTGTGCTCTATAACCTCAAACCAAACTCGTTAATAATAATAAAGCGACGTGTAATTTTTTTTACTAAAATTCAAAGGATTTTAATTTTCTTACTAAAACAAAGGGAAATTGTTGTAGCGCTATGACACCCAACTAGAATATTATAACTAAAAGTTTGGTGGCACAGGGATTTTTTCTGATATTGTTTATTCCTACAGCGTTAAAGAAGTAAATTATCATTGAAAATGCCACTCATCTAATTGGGGACCCTTCGAAACTTGCTAAATGCATATGCAGTATTAACTGCAGCCTTTTAAACGTACAACACAATTCAGCTGGCCCTCTTTAGGAATGAAATCATCATAAAATAAAGCGATAATGAGCTGTGTGGTTATTCTTCGATACTTTCTACGTGTATTAACGGCACCATTTTTGACGTACGATACAATTTTCCCGGCACCTTTTAAGAATGAAACCATAAAGTGAAGCGATAATGAGCGCTTGCGTATTGTTTTGTTGTTGGCTTGTTTGAGCGATGGTGGAAGCAGCTCGTTCTCGGTCACCCGGTCTGCGGTCTGCTTGTGTGGCTCGATGCCGCTTTGGCGAGCTTTCACCTACACAGCAGGGCTTCCTCGAGCACTTAAATCTCTAATAGATACATCAGTGGGGGTGGCTTCTATTCTCCGCTTCCATTCTAGTACATGTACCCTCGCTGTACGAATGTTTCAAGCGTGTATGCGTTATTGTTAGTTCGGCACTTTAAACTCGGTTTGTTTTTCCGAGATATCGCTACTGATTTCGTTCCTAATCACAGTCAAAGATTATATGGGAAAGACAAGGAAATCTCAAATAATACGAAAGTGGAGAGCATGGAGGAATCTACCACAAGTATTATTCTTTCAGCTGCGTAATTTACTACATTTAGTTTTCTGAATTTCAATCAAGAGAGAAATTTTCATTAAATGTTCCATGGCAAACTTCATGCCGGTTCCAAAGTTCTTCAATAGACTTTGTTTTATCTGCACCAGAAGTGTTCAACCCTGGTAGCAGTAGAGGCTGAGGTGCTCTTATATAATCGTAGCTACTTTTGGTTGTGTACCGCTACAACAAAACACTTCATACATTCTCCTGAAAAGTTACGATGGATTTCTAATTTTGATCTCGCGTCCGACCACCAAAATCCGTTCACTAAACGTTCACGTATGGCACGATTAGAAAATTGTGTGCCAATGTATGAGAATTGCATGGTATGAAAAAATAGACAAACTTAAGTTTTTAGTGAGTTGCTTATAGAGAATCATTAAAGGGAATTTACCCTTCTGTTTATCTTCCTTTGGTTTGTCTGCTCAGAGAGCATAGTACTTCAAAAAAGTAAATAGGATTTCCTAACTATTTCACTTAGTCTTGTTCTTGTCAGCACACCATAGTGCCTAAGCGTTCTTTGTTACTGTTAACCACCGCAGGAAAAGTAACAACCCTTGATTCAAGTGGCTGCTGTTGGGAATTTTGTTTTCTAGTTAGATAGACCTTATCTCTCCTTAATTACTTTCCCTGGTGAGTGACGCCGGCATTCGCTGAACTCGGGTGTTAGTATCTATGGAATTTACATTTGTTTCATACTTATTTTTTCTTTATTTTCGAAGTGTTGCTCGCCTCCATTGTAGAATGATACAGTGGCTACGATAGGAGTACCTTACATATTGATGGAGTTGATTCCTTGTTGCTTTTTTTTTAAACCTTCAGTATGTATGTTTTATGCTTCTTTGTCTTTTGCACGGGAGTGCTCACGATTTCAGGACTAGATGCAGACGCATAAACCTCATGGGTGATTGAACAAACTGGGCCGAATATTTTGAGCTTACTGACAAATAAAAAACATTAGGATTTACACTCAACATGCTCTAGAAGCTCTGGCAGTGTCAGGCATACTTTTCTTTATTGAAACTGGTTCCTTATTTATTTCAATTTGTTCGTAATGCAGGTAGGCATATGCTAGGATCTGATTTGTTATTGCAGATAAAGTTACCTAAATTAAAGACTACCGAGCGAAAGTCGGCCATAGTTAATAACGGTGTGCCGTAATTCCAAAGTAATTTTTCTAAATCCATTTTGTTATTGTGGTATTAATGATTTCATTTTTTATTGATTTCATCACCATTATTAATGTATTAATTTCTTACCAGTTTTGACAAAAGTTTAACCTTCGTTTCTTATTTTGATACTTTAATGACTAGGTGAGATATTGGTAGTTTCATAGAACGTGTCGGTGGATTCCGATACGTTTAACTTCCAAGAGCATAGCACATTTACACGACTTGTGATGTTTCTTCATTACAAAAATTAATATAAAAATGAAACTGTTAGTATTTGTTAGTACCGTTAGTATTTTTTGACAAACGAAAACAGTTAGTATATTGTGTTTGCAGTTCAGAAGTTATTTCACTTAACGTAGACATATGAGGGCGATAAATGATCCTTCGAAATTTGTTAATATGAAATGATTGCACAACGTTCTAAACAATGAGTCTGTAAACGTAAATTTAGAGTTCGTTTTCCGTTTTGTTTTTAAATCCATGTTTTCCAGAACTTTCTCCTATTGTTACAAAAATCTAATATCTTTTCTTCAGCTCCGTCATATTTATATTTTTTATGTAGAGTCCCAAGACGTGGTTCATTCCTCTTGAGAACAATAATAGTGTCTGGCGTGTTCCTGTAGAATTCTTGCGAGTGTAGACTCGGATTTTCATTACACAAGCACTCAATAAAACCCATATGATGAACCACACATTCGCTATGACTGTGTAACAAGGGTCATTGTAAGAGGTACTTCCCTCGCGCTAGGGATCAGACTTTGTTGTCTCATGATCCTGCTTATTGCCACGTAAAGGCGATGTCTGGTCAGGCTCTGAGCTTATTTATTTACCACTCCCCGGCATACTGATCTCAGCACTCATTATCCTTGTAATGTTGACTTTTTCTTTTCTCGCGGACGCCAGCTATGGCTGCTCATGAAGCTCGTGTTGAATTTTAATGAGCTCTTTTACGTCTAATGCGATGTGTGGTTAAGCGGGGCGTCGATTGCCGTAATTTGATCGAGAGATATTGCGGCCGCTTTTCGAGGCTCTCCTCAAAATGCTCTCATATCAGACATTATTCTCTCTAAGGAATTTTTCAATTATTAAATGTATATTAGATTGACAATGCTACGGCATTTGGTAGCGTTTCTTGAACCTTCGAAGTTCTGGATGTTGCTAGGATTTTATCAGTGCAGTATGATAGCTTACGACAGTGCTTTTAGCAGTCCTTGATTTATGCTTCATAAATTGTTTAGTTGTGATGCGGCTAGTTTCCTTCAATATTTTTTATATAGAGAATCTGCTCTGGTAGTGTGTGTAGAAGTGACCATGTGGGTAGTGTCCCGTTGCTGCAGTCCAGGTTCATTTGCTTACTTCGGACACGCCCTTCATTTAATTGTATATATTTTGCGTTTATTGACGGGCACTTTAACAAGCAGTGTTCAGCTGTGTGCATGTGTCACTACAGCAGTGTCTAATATTCGGGAGGTATTGTATCGCTAGCTGAATGGAACACGCATAGTTATCTGTAATGAAATATATAATTTACATACTTTATCATCAGTTGATTGAAATTTTTAACGGAATAACTTTGGAGTTCTAAAGGTTAGTTTTTCTGGCTAAGGGAGAAAAATTTGTATAAAAAACAAAATTATGTTGATGTGTGTAACCTTTATTCTCAATCTCCTTCGCGCGGCTCAGCCCTGTAACGTTAAAGTGCTTGTCTCACGGCTTGTCTCTATTGCTTGTCTCTATTGCTTGTCTCACGGTTGTTTCAGTGGGCTAGAAAGCATCCTCTAGAATTGTAATATTGTCTGTCTAGCCATGGCCATTGACTAGTAGATTTTAGTAATTTATATTAATCGAAATTTTGAAAAATAAATCATATTGTTATGGTTTGAAATTGGTCAATTAAATTTTTGGTTTTAATGAATGAAATACTTTTCAATTATTGAATTCTACAAAAGAATTTAATTTATAAAGTAGTAATATTTAGGAGAATTTATAGTCGAAATTAATTCTTCAGCAGCATTGTCTGCTATGAGTTTTTCTCTCACGACGGGGAGCATTCGGACGTAATTCTAGTTGATACAACTTCGTAATTCGATATTGCGAACAACTGGAAAAAATTAGAGCTAAATCACGCGTTGATTATTTGTTTACTTATTGAACCATTTCTACGTACTGTGATCGCTGATGATTTTTCGCACTTATCGGAGAAATAAAAGTAAATAAAATGCAAAAAGTGGTCACGAAAAAGATTTGATGTATGACATGCAAGAGAAAAAAGTTCCCGGAGGCTCTGATGTGACACGAGCTCATCCACGTGCTCATGCTGATGTGAGGCTCCTGTTAGTGCGAGGCTGCAACTGCAAAGCTGAGTGATGCAGTGACGTGCGTGGACAGAATAGCTACCACGCTGGATGCATCAATGTGTCATTTCAGTGCTACCATGCTGGATGCATCACTGTGTCATTTCAGTGCTACCACGCTAGCTGCATCACTGTGTCATTTCAGTGCTACCACGCTGGATGCATCAATGTGTCATTTCAGTGCTACCACGCTGGATGCATCACTGTGTCATTTCAGTGCTACCATGCTGGATTCATCACATAGCGTACATAGATTGCCTCAACTAATTTTATCGTTCATTTATGTCGTACTACATTGCCGTCAAGTATTGCCGTCGGTTGTTAAAAGAAGAATTCAGCGTTTGTGTGAGTGTAGACCTTAATCTTCTTGATCTTCGAAATTTATTACACTACATTTTCGGGAGGCTGTAATTGTGAGCGTCTTTTATCAACAGTACATCTGAAAATTTGCTATAAAATGGATGTACTGCATATTAAATTAAGTTGCTCGCTCATAGATTCAATAGTAATGTTAATAAAATAAAATGAAGCGGATTATGTAAATAGGATTTACCGGAAAGAAATATTAACTTTGTTTTTGCTGACTCGAAAAACCCTAAAAAATGTAAATTTTCTTGCGAACCGATAAAGATTTCGTTTATTGAACGGAGGCTTAAACGTTCATTGAACGTAGCTCTTGTTCCAGTGTGCTTTTTATTATCAGGTACTATAGCTGGGTTGGCCAATGTAGAAACATTGTGCAACGAGCTGAAATGGAGCAATGAAAATCAAAACAAAGAATCATTCACGAGTGAATACGTTCCGCTGTTTGTGCTTTATCACATTTGTTCTTTTGACACCTCAACGAGGTTAAACAATTATCCAACATTTTTGTTCTCATTGTCCTCTATCATCCTCGGTGATTGAGCATACTTTGGTTTTAGTATGATTGGTTTAATTTCGCTGGTGACAAGTAGTTAAGCAATATGTTTTTGATATGGAGAAAAAATATTCAAGTACAAAGTCTATTCAGCTTTTTTTCAATATTGGTGTGTGCGGACCACATTGTAAAATAATAAGTATAAATACTTTAGGAAACGGTTAGACTGATTAGAAGAAGTTTGAGATTTTGAGTGAGAATATTCGTTTCATATTTTTTTCCTATAATTTGTGAAACAAACGAACGCATAGCACAAATTCTGACACGGTAACTCTCAGATGTGTTTACTGAGTTGCCATTGTTCCCAACTTCTATAGCAGGTCAGGGTTTTTTTCATATTTCTGCTCACCTGCCAGTAGATCCCCAACAGTTCATTATGAAAGCAGAAAGAGCACTATACCACAGTATGAACGTGCGACATATAACTCTTCGGTACTCTTTTCAAGTCTAAGACATTTCTGTTCTTTAGCTAAGCGACGAGACTACTCTTGTTCTTACCAACTTATGTAGTGGGTGGACTAGAGCAGCCAGCCCATTGCTGTGATCTGCAGAGCACAGCATGGGAATTGCTTCTGATACGTGGGTGCGTCGTCCATGTTGATATCCACTTGCGGAGCGTCATCTTTTACACGGCTTCCCAGCTTGTGCATGGCTGACACAAACTTCTCACCCTAATACGTGATCTGGAGGCTCTGAAAGACGGGCTATGAAGGCTTGGTTTCAGTCTCTCTATATTTTCACTCAATGTGATGGTTTTTTGTAACATCCATGAGGGCTGAGGTTGAGATAAATTATTTTCAGGTTTGGTTTTTATTTTTTTTTTGGTTTTCGAATCTGGTGCAGCAATACCTTAGTATCAGTATAACATCGAGAGATTCCTTTATCGTTAAATGGAGATTTTTGTTGCATCGCCAAGGCTGCTAAGGCCAGGCGCTCCTCAGATGATTCTTGACGTACACCGCTCGACACTATCTTGAGAATTTCTCGCAAACGCCTTTAATTTCGATCAATGTCTTATAATATCTGGTTAAATTTCCCTTGATGAACCAGCATTTCCGCCAACTCGGCCTCAAAATTGAATTGGGATGCACTAAAATTGATGCGTGCGGTAGGATACGCTAGTTAAATTGAGCTTCTCATTTATTTTGTGGGGATGTTTGATTTAACGTACTGTATGTCTGACTGATGATTGTGAAAACCTGGTTTGTTTTAGTCAAACTCAACTCATTTTTGTAGCACGGCTACATTCCAAAAAATTTCAGTATATGTCCCCTCGATTACTTTTCCCATGGAATTGTCAGTATTTCTATTTTTTAGAATAATTCTCTTACGCTGAAACGTTTTTCAAGTTTTTTATTTCATAGTACATGATGTAATAAATAACAATTGTATCCGAGACAGCACCCATTTTTTGTTTTGTCTTATGTTCTGATCTAAATCTCGCCGGAAATTTTGTTTTGCATTAGTTGATTAGTTAGTAATTAACATTGAGCGATAACTAATCCCTCGTCTCACGATCGTTTATAAATTCCTGATGCGATTATGGAGCTGTAAGCATTTGAGACAAAGAAACTCTTCAGAAATATTCAATAATCTATCCTACAAAAACGCATGGAAGGAGAACTCGACGGTGACCGGGTGCTGCATCATTGTCCAATGATTTGAGGAACAGCCGTGTTATAGCTGAATAATTATTAGTAACAGCTGTATCATAGCCAGATAATTTAAGTAGCAGTGGTGCGTATTATAGTCTGAAAACAACCGTGTTATAACTGGGTAATTATCAGTAACAGCGATATCACAGCTAGATAATTCGTAATATCTCTCATATAGTCAGATAATTACCAGTGGCCGTGTATTATAACCACCTAATTAGTGGTTATATTACGCAGTCATTTAGGAACAGTTGTTTTTTAGACATAATTTTCAGTAACAGTTGTATTCACGATAAATCTAGTGAATCAGTTTTGCTTCTGCAGACACCTCCTATGTTACGCGATAACTTGTGTTTGAGTTTGCGTCCCTATTCCATCTGCATTGCATGCTTCTTGATTGCTAAAACAAATATTTCTAAACTGGGACTGGCCGACACTAGTGTTTTTGGAGTTATGTTTTGCCTCTTAGTTTTTCTGTTTAATTCTTGTTCAGTGTCTCTTCCACTATGAAAATATTTTTTGAAGTCTACGATATTCAAAGATTTTTATCTGATGTTTATCTCATGCATTGTGCAATTTTTCTTAGCTGAGAGCTCGTAGACAAACGTTTGATAATCATGACTGCGAAAACGTCACACGTTCAATATTCCGTGATCGAGTCTCCTGAAAACCTATCACTTACATTCAATTACTTTTCATGCTGGCAATTCAGCGAAGAAGGCATTACGTAAAATATAAGATTTTTTCTAATGAAGATTGTCGTATACGTCGTAAGTCCATACCTAAGCCTCTTTATAATAAGTATAGGAAAGAGTGTAAACTTTAACATCACATACAGTGTGAGCTGTTCACTACAGAATGTTTGCTACGTACTCTGGAAAATCAGGTATACTGAAAACGTGATCAAAATCGAGGGTTAAGTTTGTGCTTTGCAAAATAAGCAACGTCAAGTTTGTTAGTTGAAGAACTCCTCTGCACTGTCAATCAAGTCACTAACGGGTCGTCTCATACACTACAAGATCACGTCGGATAGCAACCTATTTCTTACTGAGTAAATCTGGGGCAGCCCCGTTACGTACAGTGTACTCGAGTGAAAGATCGCTAGTGGAAGCCCGTCTCGTATTTGCATGGTCATTTCTGCTCAACGTGTGCTAGATCAAGTGTGCAGGATGTCCGTCGCTAAAGGATCAAGAGTATTGGAAGCCCCTTCACATACATAAAAGGATCAAGAGAATTAAAAACCAATTACACACGTAGCAGGATTAAGAGTATTGAAGGCCCGTCATATGCATAGTAGGATCAAGAGTATTGGAGGCCTGTCACATACATAGCAAGATCAAGAGTATTGGAGGCCCGTCACATACACACGAAGATCTCGCTCACCTTTAGAGCGGAGGTTGATCGGTGCAGCGGCTGCATGGAGCGCTCGATCATGTTTTGTCTCGCGGTGTACCATTAGACGAGCGTGTTTACTGAGCAGATTGCGACCTCGCCATATACCGTCAACCAAGTATCTGCGCCTCGTTCCTTCAACACCGCTAGCATAGAACACATGATTACAACCCTGCTTCATGTGCTCTCTCTTAAGCTCGGGACCTTTTTAATTTATGGTGCATTTGCATACTTGTTTGAACGCAACTCGTCGAGATATTCATAGTTGCCTAAATTCGATAACAAGCGCCCTAGCATGATCGTGTACCCATGAAGTCATTTAAGCCTTGAGAGCATCGTCGTCTTCTTCTTTACTGCGCCCCTTAATTTTATGATGGCCTTCATGATCGAAATGATTTGAGCATCTCGTGGATGAGGTGCTGCAAACTTGAACTTTGCTGGATATTACGTGTTTCATTTTTTATAGAAACTATATTAATTTTTCTTATTCATGGGCAGTCTTTGTTTTGTTCCCATTCTTCAGAGGTATATTACTTTCCATCGGGAGGTGATGTGGGATGTATTTAGGTTTCAGCCTGGCTATGTAAGTTCACCTTCAATACTTCTTAATTGCTTCTCAGCACTGCCCCCAGCAATCCCTCACTTGTTTTATTAGTTGTAAAACTCCCTATTTGATTTAATGTTCCGTTTAAATAGGAATTTTTTCTTGGTCGCCGGTGAAGTTCATTCCTGTATTACACAATAGACCTTCCTCATAAAACTTTTGACGTTTTTTCTGGCTACATCTCTCTTTATATTTTTGTCCTTCTGGAGTGCTTACTTTAAAATAGTTGGTTTTGTTCCGGCTGCGTTATTCGCATTCACCATTTCAGAAAAACTAACTTATGGTTGTAATATCGTTAATGATTTGTTAACAATAACTTTCGTTCAGAAATTTTTCTTTTTTTTTACTCTAAAGCGATCGTTTCCTTTTACTCAAAGTGAACAATGTATATCGCTTTTACGCAAGGTACATCATAGAAGTGATCACGCTTGATGTTGCAAAGGCTCGCAATGTCTTATGCTTATAATTTTTCATGTTTTCGTGTTCACAAATGTTTGTATTTGATATTCATCGTCGTCATTTCGCTCTGTCATTGTACTCCAAAAATGATAAACAGTTAGGTTATGGTAAATCTCTGTGTTTACATGTGTGACGTAGATCCTTTCAGTTATTCTCACAAGTTAGGCTATCCGTACAAAATGTTCTATTTTAGAGGTATTTCTCAGTGACTGCTGCTTGTTTCATGGTCTTTCGGCAGCATTCTTTCAATGCAGTCAAGTTTCGCGTCATCAAAAACTTGCTGGTGTGGTGCGGTTGCCAGGGAAAGAATCGCTCTAAAAGCAACAGGTTTCGCATTCCCGATGCTTGTAGAATTGTTTTAGTTGTGTTAGAGTGACGGCCACCCACAGCTTGATGGTCGTTTGACTCCGGCCACCCATGACCGTCCTCTAGTATCCTAAACACATGTGCTGCAAGCTTATCTGCGCTCTTCTTTCTAATTTTCTTATTGATCTTTGTATTGATATTGTTTTGAATACACCTGGAAATGAAAAACTACATCACGAAGTATGATGCTCTGCTCTGCACAGTTGCCGTGTTCTTAATTGACGTCGTGTTCATTCAGATTTGTTGTATTACGTGTTCTTGATTTGAATCTGTTTCGTGCATTTTGGTTCTGCATTCATTTTCTGGTACCAGATACCCTGCTATAAAATTGTTTGGACGTTTCATTACTACCTGAGTTACGTTTCTACTTTTCTGTACAAATTTTTCCCCACATAAGACGTTCTTCATTGTCTTGTACTGTTATTTCTTTCTATTGTCTTATAATCTTTAGTTGTTCGTTATTGCATAATGTATCTTATCTGCCACACAACGTTTGATTAAATGATTTCACTATTTCTTTTCATTTTCGACGTATCACTGTTGCTTCTTGTACTTCCTTGTTGTTGGTTTTACTTTTTCATGTAGTAGAAATTCTATCTCACCTGAAAATTGTGATTATATTAATTTTTCTTTGCAGTATTTTTATTCTTCTTAAATCTATGGATTAAGTTTTACCTAATGAATAATTATAAACCTCCTGTTTAATATAACTTGTTCGAGTATCTTTTTATTATATGATTTTCGAATACTACAAACGGTGTGCACCAATTTCATCTTGAACAAAGTTCCCCTGGGTTTTCATTACTGTTACATTACACATGCTACTGTTTAGATATGAATCTTTATAACGATGGGGTTTCCAACAGATAATCACTCGCATTAGGAACCCCGACTGCTTCATCCACAGCTTTGATGGATAGATTACTGACCCTACTATGATAGCGGTGTAAAGGTGGGCGTCAGGTACGATTACAGGTTGCACTTCTCATTGCTGGCCTCAATTTTTGCTCTTGTTTGATAGATTGTTAGCAAGAAGGTATAATTAAACTTAATATTCTTCTACGTTCACCACCTCGCTTGTTCGCAACATTATTGGCTGTTTCTCCTCGTATGATTAAAGAAAAGTTTCTTTAAATCGTCAAACTCGTTTGTTTTGTGATATTTGTTAAAACGTTGAACTCCACTCGACGAAGTAGAGTCAACAAATCTGCCATGTAGATGGTTCTGAGTTTATGTATCATTAGCAGCATCTTTTCTATTTCGTTTACAATAAATCATTCAGCATCATTTTCTTAATAGTTTGATCGTTTACATCTCCATTATAAAATGTCCTACTTTGTTATCAATGCGGCTTAAACTCATGTTATAACTGTTTGAAGCACGTTTCTCGAATTTTTATTATTAAAAATTGAAGTAGCTTCAACGAACACGTCGTTGTCTGGATTACGTTAAATATATAAAATGTCAAACATCTTTTCGAAACGTCAATTTGCAGTTTTTATTGTTATTAAAATCATTTTTCTATGCAAGACTTACTACTCCTATCGGTTTTTGTACTATTTTGTAGTGTTCCTATTGCTTAGTTCTCACTTATAGATGCCTGAGTCAGGTACATACTGTATTTCATGTGTAGCGACATAGATCTCTAGCGCCATAATATCAGAATATGATTTTATTTTCATTTATTTCCGTGCAACTTAATCCAACTAAGATTTAGTTTTGTATGCACAATTTCTCGTTCTCATGCATACTGCTTTACCCGAGTACATAACAAATAACTTTGTGAGACAACGTCTCATGGATGAGTATAATAAACAGCTGCTGGAAGAGTGTGTACCTGATACTCGTCGGTGATGCCTTCGGTTGTACCTGAAACAGAGCCCGGATGTCAGATGGCCACCGCTCTTTGGCCGTCCTTCTTATCTTGAGTTTCCTCTCACTGTTTGCACAATTTGATGGATCCATGACAGATTAATTAATTTGCCGTCACTGAGTCGTTCTCATTGAATTTCCACTAGGCCGATAATTTTGTTCAGGCAATTTGGGATGACTGCCGGTCGCTTCCTGTAGTTTTTGTTCTTTGTGGTGTTTCGGGCCCTGTTGTTAGCCTGATGGCCATGCTGACAGGAACCTCTTAGTGTCAGACCTTGAGATTCAGTGTTCCGTATATTCTTTTCGTTGACCTCAAGTAAAAGGTCTTTGTTTTATCATTTTATTTCTAAAAAAATCTTCAGTATACAATTTATTGCCTTAAATGAGCTACCAAGTTTGTAACGATTAAAACGTTTTACTCATGAAATGTGATATTTGAATGGTGAACGCTGAAATTTTCTTACGTGTTCGAAAACTTGTTCATTTTATCAAAATAGAATTTATATTCATATATAACCTTTTTCTGATGTTTTTCTGAGTCGTATATTTCATGTTTATTTTTTCTGTAATGCGTTGTTAGATTGTTTCTATTTCCTCTTTTCAGTTTAAGAATTTTTATGGCGTATAAAATGCTGAGAGTGTTTAAGTGCTAATCATTAGGACAGATATCAGGGGAGTAGAGAGATTCTTGGAAAAGTTCATTATTCAAGCTTAGCCACTTTTTAACTTTTGCTTGTGCAGTGTGAGGACGTTGTGGAGCAAATTTGGGCCATCTCTATTCACTAATCTGGGTTCCTTCTTAGTTCAAATTTCAATGTATACAAGAAATTTCCAGACAATACGATGCTGCTTGCACCGTTTTACCTTGTTACAAAAATGAATAATGCCACAAAAAGACTAAAACAATAATTAAATAAAAATACATTTCATGTGTGACAACTTGACATGATGCAGTAGTATTTTACTCTTACTAGATTGCACTGTATCTTCGTCATTGTTGCTCCTTGAGAGAATTTTCTCCTCGGTTCTGTACTGATTAGTCTAGCTTCATGGGTGTTGCAAATCAGACGCACTGTTGTTGGATCGATGTAACAAGCGGAGGCCTGTCAAAAAAGAGCCAGACGAGCACGCTGCGTTTGTCAACACTCAACTGGACGTAAAGTTTTTGCAGCGCGTGCGTCCAGGTCTTATGCGTGCACTGCACGGCAACGCGTCAGTTGTCAACGCGGGTCCGCCTCTTCGTGTTCCACTTCGTATGATCAAATTGCCGTGCAACTGCTGTTTTATTTTTGGGCTTCGCGTTTTCTACAAAGTTTTAGTTTATTTCAACTAGCGAGGATTTTTGCCGATGGTCTGAAGCCAACAGAGTTGAATAGTGTTTTGATGAAATTTACAGTTTGCCGTTTAAAATCGTTTTTCTGCTTGTATCTTGGTTATATTAACTCTTTCAATGAAATAACGTCTGAGTAACATCGAGTGGGCTAGTTGTGTTGTTAGCTTATCGGTCATTTTTCATATTAAATAAATATTCTTAATCTATTACGAAAATTTTTGTATTAACGGCCTAGTGGTTCAGACAAGTACATTTCCGCCATTATTTGTGGTTAAATTGAGCTACTAATCGATGGAAAATTCTTTCTAACTTCAGCACTTCATCCTGATCAAACAATCGGAGCGCTGCCCATCAGTCAATCTAGAGTCTGTTACAGCATCGTGCAAGCGGCCGAGCATTGCCTTGTCTCGGCAGTCGTAATCATTGCTGGTTTGGCACTTGTTCCATGGCATGACTGAAGTGCGCCTGCCATCAAGGCCGTGTATTGCAGGCTGAAGTGCGCGTGTAATGTTTGTCTACGCTACTGTGTACAATGTCTCAAATGATTCCAGCACTTACCCGCTGCTCCGTACTCTGTTTTGTTAGATTTCTAAGTCCTGTTGACGAAGGCTTCACAGTTTTACCTGTGATTGGTCGCGAAATATTTGTAAAAATCGTTCGAGTTGATAAAATTCCACTGCACTTAGGGTTTTTGTATATTGTCGGTAGCAGATGAGGAACGTACAGGCTTGCACCAAAGTTTAAGGTGAACTGTGAAGTCCTCTGCGTGCAATTGGAAACTTGCCTGCGTCACTCGAAGAGCTTCACTTCAACGTAGCTAAACCACAGTTTTTTTTTCTCTCTTCCTCTGCCATGTTTGAGTCAGTTATTTTCTGCTAGATAATTGTTGTCGAATGTAAACATTTTTATTTACAATACGTGCTAAAATTTAATTTCATTGATGGAATCCAATAGTATTTATTTTAAATTTCCTTGTTACTCAAAATGTTTTAGCGTCAAAAATTTGAATTTATCTAAATGTGAAATGAATTTCTTTGGTAAATAAATGTTATAATATTATTTGCATTTGAAACATCTGCATCACTGCTTCCCACTCCTGATTAGGATAAATAAAAACATTCGATGAATTTCTGCATTGCTCTTCTGTCTCTTTTTGGGACAAACCTCTCCAAGAGGGACGGGTAGGATTCATGAGCTCCTCTCAGGAGGTATGCTGTTTATCTATCCTCGCCAGTATGCTTCAGAGAATTAGCGTTCTGAAGAGGTACCCCAAGATACAGAAGTTCCGTCTAAGTTTAGTAACACTTGATTTTTACTTCTTTCATTAACATATATCTCTCGTGGGGGTGGACGATATTTGGACATCCTACTTAATATAGTTTTCTTTCGTTT
This sequence comes from Trinorchestia longiramus, assembly GCA_006783055.1. Lineage (NCBI taxonomy): Eukaryota > Metazoa > Arthropoda > Malacostraca > Amphipoda > Talitridae > Trinorchestia > Trinorchestia longiramus. The sequence goes on along the minus strand of VCRD01000072.1, from coordinate 158,099 downwards.
TTTGATTGTTCTCATATAACCTACTAGTTCTTCTATATGCTTCTGATGCTTTTTTTACCGCTTCTGGGTAGCTGTGCCTATCGAAAATATAAACTTTAGCGCTCATGTGGTGCCATGAGAGTTGCTTTTACTACACTTCACTGAGATGGTTACTTCATTCAAGTGCAACTCTTGGTAAACCTCGAGAACAGTAACATAATGTCTGAAGTTTTGAATCTGTTCGTGCGTAATCTTGTAATTATGTTTTTAAATTTATAACTAGGATATAAATGACGGGAATAGATCCCCTGAAACAGTTCCAATGTCGTTACGCTGCATCGTTTGTCAGGAGCCTTCATGAAGAACTTTTAACTGGCTATCAAAGCTTAAATCTAATCGATTATATTCGCTTGGATTGAAGCATTTTGAGAATTTCATGGCGCCCTAATTTCACTCAATTAATCATGTATAATGGGTCAGGCAGTCACTCATTTATCCTTCGATTGGAGCAGATTAAATTGTGGCGATACATCACTGTCGGCTGTGCTCTGTTTATTTGTTCAACTCTTTAACAATTTGATCACAATTGCCGGAAACTTTTGCTGCATCCTTGCTCGCTGTAGACTTTAATTCAACCAAAAAACTCTATACTGCGTTAGTTTTTTTACTTTGCAGATAGTTCCTCATTCAGTGCATCAACTAATTTCACCATTGTAACTGGACGATTGAGTTTCTTGTACGTTAGAACTATTACTTTTTCTCTACTCAATAATAGTTTTTTCCTTCAGTTATTGTTACTTTTTTTATAATTACCTCATTGAGTGTTCATTCACTGTCAATTTTATTTAGGTTGTATGTCCTTGATTTTAGTATTCAAACGTATTGCTAATAGGTTTTATTATTCAACGTATTGTTAATAGGTTTTGTCAATCTCAAGTATCAAGATTGTTTCTTCTTTTTCAGGTGAGTTAACGATTGTGCGTTCATACTGACAGGCGTGAGGGCTCAGCAAACACGTGAGTACTCTTTTTGACATAATTGTTCGTTCTACCAAATTATCAAAGTAATTTTATGTTATCGTTAAGTTCGTGTTATGATGATTTTTTGTTTATTACAGTTTTTAACTAATTGATGTTTTTACCTCTTCATTAGCTATAAAGATAACAAATTAGTTTTTGTTCACTATAACCTACTCCAGAGCAGTCATTCTGGCATATACGCTTCACTCTCTGTGTATGTCTAACATTAACTTTATTTATGAAGTTTGCAATATCCCCACTCTTCATACTTCATAAGGTAAGTTGTCGTTAAGCCATAAGAAATGTAGAAAACTTTAGTACAGCGTGTGCTCCGCGTGACGTCGTGTTAAATGCACTTAGAAGAATGACCTTTCGCTCGCTTGTCAAGCCCAAGTTAATGTTATTCAAGCCATGTTATGACCGTTCCACTGCCGTTGCGCTCGTTGAGTTAGGGCGTAAGAGGGCTGTTAAGCACAAGAGAACAACTTACGTTGCTCTCTAGTACGAGCTGCGAAACAACCAGCCTAGTCTTTTGCAAGCGACCTACTACAAAAGCTAATTAACAGGCCTCCAGTGCCTTTAGAGGCGTAATTGATGTTAAGCCTCATCTGTTACTTGCTCGAACGATGAGTAAATAGACAAGATGTCTGGCTCCCATGTTAATAAATAAAAGATGGCTATGATTCGTGCTGTTGAAGCCAGGCAACCGATGAACAAGCGAGATAGGGTAATGAGGACTAGCGCTGGAAGGGCCACCAACTTTTTAACTCTACTTTGTCATTTACCAGAACATTAATTATGACAGCAAAATCGTTTGTTACCTTCCAGCAACGCCATCTGAAAAATACATGAAGTCACTCCGCTTAACTTTCTCAAATTCTTGTGAGTGTGATGCGGGTGTTGATGGCGCAAAGTGCCATTCTCTTCCTCTCTCTCGAGTGTTATGTAAACTGAACTTCATTGTGTGCGAAGTCTGTACGGGATTTTGTTAATGGGGTACCGACGATTAAGTCAGCGTCTGGGTTTTACTTGATATTTCTCTGAGATATCAAGGTCTAAATGTGTTGACGACCATAGAAAAAATGTTAAGTTTTTTATTGTCGATTTGTTTTACAAGTGTTCTTCATAAGAGGAGCGCGGATATTATTATGCATGCGTATTCAGGAGTTTTAAGTACGAACTAATGTATACGTAGTGTTTTGTGTTGGATTGAGTTACTTATATGCACTCGAGTTAAATACGCGTGTTTCCGTAGCATAAAGAATGAGTGTTTGCTTTCCATGTGAAACTACGCAGTTTGCTGGTGTCTTAATTGCGTACGATGAATTGATTGATCTTTTTTATCGACTTGGAACATCAGTTCTACTTTGACACTTTGTTGCAGGTGTGCAAGATTTATATGGGTTGTAGATTTGGTTTTAAGAGACTCACAGATCTCCGGAATTGTGAATTGTTTCTTCACCTAATTGTAAAGTAACTAAATTGATGGGCATTTTATTGAATTTTCTTAAATTCACATAATTTGGGATGGACGTGAAAGAAATGTCTCAAGTAAAATGGTGACGAACAGTGACATAGAGACGAACAGTGACATAGAGACGAACAGTGACATAGAGACGAACAGTGACGTAGAGACGTACAGTGCTATAAATTACAAACCAGCGCTTTAGTACAATGGGGTGTTTTCGGCATTGTTCGACAATTCATTGTCTTTAATATTATTTCTCTCATTCATAATGAAAACATGAAAATACCTCACAAATGTCACTTTTAACTTATTTGTTGCTTGCATGTCATCAAAGAAACTTAATTCGAATTTGAAACACAACAACTCCTCGAGATCAGTTTAATTATGCAAAAATATTTAAATAACTTCCCAAAATTTTGCTTTTATATAATTTTTACATCATCATGTCATAGCTTTCTTTCGACACGGTTTCGATGCTAGGAAGGTAATTATTCTTCATGCAGTTCAGTCAAATGACTCTCAAGCGAAAGAATTGTGTACGGTAGCTGCTTCATCGTGCATTAATTAAGTTCTTATTTAATTTACGTACATTCGGAGCTAGAGTTTCTCGCCTTTTGAATTTAATCGGTTTGGGTAAGCAACATTTGGTGGAGCTAATCTGACGTGCAATGTTGCTGCTGGACTTTCATGCATTGCAAAATATCATATAAATTGTATTTTTAATGATGCATTCATTAAATATGATTTAGTTCTGGTGTGGAAGCAGCTCCTAAAACGTACATGTGATCAGGTTACGTGCGAATGTAGCAACTAAACACAGTACAGGGTGCTTATGCTTGCAGTTATAATTTCTTGAGAGATAATAAGGTTTATGTTTATGGAACACGGGCTACAAATATTAAGGTGATCATAGGTCTTCTTGTGTAATACTTGCTGCGCGAGACTGAGAAGATGCGTTCCACGAATGGAAATATTTATTGAGGAATCTTGACTCCTATAACGATCAAATTTATCCGACTTGGCCTAAGTAGTGAAGCCAAGAGAATGGAAAGCACATTTATCATACGCAACTTATCACACTTATAGGAGCCATGACGTACTGAATTTACCTTTTAATACCATATGTTCTTCATCAGTTTCACTGATACTGCTGAGAATTATAGTACAACTTCAAACAGCTTCTGTATATCCATCCATCAGTATATTTGCCCCACTGAAAAACTGTGGACAAAAGCCTCTAGTGTTAATGAAGGCAGGTTCTGTACTCGATGCATCGATTATTCTGTTTGCAATCAGAATATTCGCTCAGTCAGGGAAGTATTAGTAACAAATATTGTTATTCTTTCAAGGGATTTTGGTTCATATTGGCAAGGTGCTGCCATCATTTCTTTAAATACCCGTTTATGTACTTGTATTATTCAGATCCCTACAAAAATGTGAGAATTTTGCAAATAGTCTGACTTGCATGAAGGCTTTGAGTGTGAGTGTGTGGGCCGAGCGGCCGTGGTGTCGGTTCAGAGGGGCCGTGTGTGGTCCCGCTTGTCATCTCAGTAACGAGCTGTCCACACTCGCTAGCTCTGTAACGAACACCCTAACCCACTGCTCATCTCAGCCCTACTCCCTCCTCTCCCTCCCTCCTCTAGCACTCCCTGACCGCAGCTTCCCTGCATGTTTTGCTCACTACTCAGGTTTATGCCCGTATTTGTTTAGTACTTATTTTGTGAAGTACGTTTTGAACGTCGCTACACTTTCATGCTGTAACAAACTTAAGGCGTACTTGCAGCAGAGTTCAGGTGTGTTTTTTAGTGCATAGAGCTCGTTGCTTTTCCTCTTCTCCTGCATCTCTGACCGATTCGACCGCGATAGCAGTTCGATATTTGAGTGAATGTTCCTGTACTTTACTGTAGAGATTGAATTATTCAACTCATTGTGTAGATATTTCAAGTAGATTTTTTACCCAAAAAAGTGACCAATTTTTAATCCCTTCATCGAGCTACGAGCGAAAAAGTCGTTAAGAAAAATTTAACGATAGAAATCAGTTAATCAAGATTTTGGTGCAGATCAAATTTTCATGTTTGCCTCTGGACTCAATATTTTATTAAAAATCGTCATCCAAGACGAAATCCTTTCTCCCACCAAAGAATTAAATATACATTATAATAGATTGTGGTTTACGTAACACGTATATTTTTTTATTTTGCATATTTTCGTTCGTTTTACTTCGACTCCTGCTAAAAAAATTTAAAGCAAAATAGGCATACGCTAGGCACTGCATTTGAATATGATAACATTATCAATTGAACTTCATTTGTGAATAACATAACGTAATACTATTCAGCATGTCATTCTGGACCATTGAATGTGTCCGATATTCAAGAATTTTACTTGGCTTCACCACTAAAAAGCATTTCCATAGTAAGCTTACTTTCATAGCTGCACGTCATCATTTCATCTTCACGTCAATGAATCTCATTTGCACTTTTTGTTCTTGGATCATCTAAAAAGTTAAATGATGATCTCTGCTCCAGCAGACAGCGTGCGTACGGACTCATCACTGCGAGTATCCAATCTGCACGTCAAAAAAAGTCAGTAATCTCATATAAAGAGAAAATATCTTGTCGGAACGCTGTATTGATTACTTCTAAAATAAGATTGCTTTTCTAGCATGTCAGCACTTTACTCACTGGTAGCAGCGAACGACTAAGTTTTTTTTTTACTTTGATCATTATAGACCTTCAGAGGGTTTCGATCTGCTCTGCCGAAATGACTACAATGTGTAGCTGGAGTTTTACATTGTATGTTCTGAATCTTACAATTGCATAATGTCCTAAATTTCATACCTGTAGTTCATTCTATGGTCTGCATGACGTTTTTAGCCTCTACAAGAACTGTGTATTATGATGCGATTGCTCGAAACATTTTGAACTCGTATGTTGAAGAAATCCGTTGATAATGAAATCAGAGGGAAGAATAGATGTTGGACAACTATGCGCATTCTTAGTATTGACCTCGACGGTGATTGAAATTTCAACGAGCAGAACTTATGACGTTCATTCGATTGTTTAACTTTACGTTCCTAATAAAAGAATAAGTTGGAAACCCGGATGAATCATTATTAGTTCAACTTGTAACGGAATCAAAGCTGTAAATAAAGTACAGGTTTTTTATTATTATTTCTAAACTTACATGTGATCCAGCATTTCTTATGGCTTTTGCCATACTTACCAGTAAATGCTTGTTGACAGGACGCCATTGTGCTGTTTTAAAATGTCGGCACTCAAACGGAATTTTATGTTTTGAGGTGCGATGCAAAATTAAATTTCAACCTAAAAAACGTTCCATGCAAAGCCAAAAACATTTTTTTATTGTTTATTTTATTGACATTGTTTTCTATAAGGTTTAGGTTCCCATGTTTGTTTATTTTCATTTGAGAAGATTGACGTCTCGTGACGTCATGTAAGGAAGGGCCTATAATGTCTCGTACGAGTGTCAGTACATGTGAGTTTCTTTTTTAAAACACTTAACGGATATTCACTAGTGGGATGAAAACATTTCAAGTTTGATTTATATTCACGCGGCTAAACTTGCATATTGTACTTACCGTCCACTATATTGCTGCCAGTCTTACACATCCTTGTACGTTTGTAATTTCAATGCATTATTTTTGCTTCATATGTGTATTGTATTGCTTCAAGTTTCTCATAGTGTGGGCACACGCGCGATAGCGAAGAGCCGCACCCACAGCAAGACGACAGGCAGGGCATCCTTTCAGCCTCCCATTATCCGCCTAAATGATGGACCCATGAGAACACACGTGATCATCGGAACGTGGCCGGCACCAACCCTGAGCCTCCCTTATAACTCAACTGGAATTAACTCTGGCGCGTTTGCGATCACTGAGGACTGTTGTTGTGGGTAGCGCTGTCACCTCTGTTTGTTTTAGAGGCTCGATCTCAAGACAGCGGGTCTGCCTCCTTCTTTGTGAGCGCTCGAAGAGACCACCTCTCTATTGTATGCCTAGGCACTCAACAGCCGCCACTTTGCCTCTAATTACACCTCGAGACAAAGCCAAACTTCCTAGAGATCGTTTGCGCGTATTTGTTTGCGTATCATTCACGCCGTGGGTATTTGTCGAGACTATTTGTTAGGGGCTTTCTATGCTTTGACCTTCAGTCTTCTTTATTGAGATGTTGCAAGCTCCTGAAAGCCTAATTGCCTTGAGAAGAATTTGTTTTTTTTAAGCTAATTGTTTGAAGGGTAAAAGACTCCTTCCGTGCATACGCATCTTAAGCGTAATATCGTAATTGGTTCTTGAATACCTTGATATTTTTCCATCGTTCTTGAGGTCGTTGAAAAGAGAATGAACCTTTTATTTCTGTTCAAATGTCGTCCATTATGTGTGAGTCGGTTTCGTTTTACGGTACATTTCTTAAATTTTATGCGCTAGATTACTTCTGTAACTATGTCACTTTGACACTTGAGATGAAACTATTAATTGAATGAAAACTTAGATTAGTTTTTTTTCCTGGATTTTAGAATAAATTTCCAAGAAGATCTCTCGCGATCTTTTTTAACATTCTTAAAACGAATTATCCTAAATCGTTAAAATTAGGCTTAAAAAACAATTATTTCATGGCTAGTTACACCCGTAATATTATTCCTTATCATTGATCCTTAAAACTTGTGCTCGTTTTTGATGACTTCAACGCAGCCGAAAGAGTGATCATCTAATTCTCGGCTCTGGCTAGCGAGTGACTTGGATCGTGCTGTGCGGTCAGTGGCTTATGTGACTCTGTGGATAGAGAGCTCTTCTCTAGCCATATATTGTCAACTGATCTGACTCGCTGGCTTGCTGGTGTTGCTTCGAAGCTTTTGAGTAAACAATAGCGCCTTTAGGACCTCTCGAGTTCCACGTTGTTGTTTTCCAGAGTTCTAGACACTCCTCGAGTTAAAATTCGAGTAGATCGAAAGAACTCGCTTTAATAGCCTTGCGTGCTGCGGTGGTTTCGTTAAGGACCGTTTTCGATTGTTTAGGTGTGGGTCGGTAGTGAGGCGGGTGACAGCAAGAGATGGGCTGGTATTGTGTCGCTCAGCAGGGGGTCAGACCGCCATCCTGGGCTCTCTGGACAATCGCAGATAAACGCCTAATATATTGCGGTGCACGCTCCCTCCCTTGCGCAACTCTTCGCCACCTTCCCTCTCTTCTTCTCGCTTATTTTACCCTGCCATACTGTTTTGGGATTTGAAGTGTTAAGATTTTTTTGAATGTCTGGGATCCTGAGAATGAGATCTTGCAATGCCTGACATATTGTAGAAAATGTCATTAAGAATTAGAGATAGTAGTATCTTATTACGGTATTAAAGAGATAAACGAGTTCTTGGAGTTTAGGGGATATTGTGACGAACATCATACATCATCTGAGGCATTAAGTTCTTTCTGAATATAAGTCATTTAAATTTGCGTTCTAAGTTTCCAAAGTATGAAGCTCATTCCTAAAGAAGTATCTGATTTTATGTTATTGGCTGTTTCCGTTCTATCGATACTGATGATATCGACCACTTTTTGTATCAGTATTGGTTCCTACCAGGTCACTGTTTTAGTCTAAGATTTTGATACTCTTATATACGCTTAATAGACTTATTGCAGTGCGTGCATAAGCAGTAGAAGGTATTCGAACAATATTAGCATTGTCTTAGAACCGCTTCACACCTTCTACAAGGAAATTTTGGTCAGAGCCTACATGTTATTAGATTGGTGGTGTCATGACTGGAACACTGTAGACAATTGTCTCTCACTGTTGTGTGCTTCGATGATCAGTTTTTTTACTTCTTTTTGAGGGAACATTCTTTAATTTCCTCGCATGATATGTCCTGGTCCTGTATGTCTCCGTCACTGCGCTTCTGAAAGTGAGCATTGTTTTTGCAAGCTCACTAATTATGTTTATAGTTGTCCGTGAACATGAACAAGTTAGGAATGTTCTCTGTGGAAAATTTGCACGCTAGACAACTGATTGTTTAAAGATTTTTGAATGATAACAATTGGCGTACGAGATTGAGGTTGAGTCCTCGTATCGGATATGGGCACGAATATTACCTTGAACTACGATAAAGTTTTAGAAGCAAGAGGACTGTGAAGCCTCTTTTTTAGTGAATTAGAACAAGCGACGTTGTTTCTCTAATATAGAAGGAAATGCTAGTTGGCAATGTAAGCTATACTCTGAACTCTGGGTTCAATTCTTTTTTTTCTTTTAATTTAGAGAGTTACTCTTCTATAAAGACTAAATGGTATTGAAGCGCAACTTTGATAGTCACCTTCTTCACGTTTTTGCTGGATTTTCCCAATGTTTTTCAGAGATCCTTCGACACTTCGTGACTTGACGCTCGCCATCTTATTTTTTCCAAATAGAATACGAATTTTCCGTCTAAGTTTCGTTCTGGACTTGTCTTGTGTGCGACGTTTCAATCTGATAACTTGTAATTTGCTGTTCACGTCCTTCAATTTCAAGGTTATGTGCACGCTTTCGTTAGTAATAATGGTAATTACAGTTCACTGATAAAGCTATTTCTAACAATGGCACTGATGATGGTAATGGAAATGACAGTGCGCTGATGATGATTGTGGTAATTACTGTGCACTGATGATGATTGTGGTAATTACTGTGCGCTGATGATGATTGTGGTAATTACTGTGCGCTGATGATGATTATGGTAATTAGTGTGCACTGATGATGATTGTCGTAAGTAGTGCGCACTAATAATGGGATGTGGGGATATTCGTAGGGCGTAACTTTGCTTTAAACTTTGTTTTTTAGTGGATATGTTGCAAGGAAATATTTTGAGTTGTCAACATTTTTCTAGTCGTACTTGGAAAGTTTTTTACTAGTGTTACGATCACGGTTTTCTCTTAATTAACACTGTTTTTGGACAGAACATGAAAAGAAATAATTCAAGTTTTCAACTGTCATGCAATCGTACTTCAAAATTTATTCTTGCGAGTGTTCCTTCACTTCAAGGTGTCAAGGTCTTTAATATATCATTTGAAAATTATTATTTAGCATGATTCAGCAACGATCAAGTATTGTTGTTGAATTATTCATGTATTTTTACCAACTCTGTTACTTTACGAATTTTTGTAGCATTTGTAGACGCTCTTAGCTCCAAGTTGGAGGACGCTGTGCCCTGTTATGGTACGTAATTGATGGTATTATGATCTCTTGCGGTCAAGGGTGGTAATTGAATTAAGGAAGATAGAGAAAGGGAACTGTTCATTCGTGCACGCATTTAATATTTGGAGTTGCGCGATGCCGAGCGTTCATGTCATGCCGAGTTTGGTTCACATTCGAAGCACGGCGTGTGGTGTTCTGCTGGAGACAGCTTCCTATAACTTTGTTCTGTTTAGTACCGTTTCCCGTCCATGAGAGTCGTAATATCCCTAATACATGATCCTAATGAATTTGATATCCATTGTTTTTATCCACTGATTACCACACAAACATTTACCCATTGCTAATTGGCTTCTTTTGAACCAATGGCACGGCCGCGAGGGTGCTACACGGACCTGCGTGCATGCATGGACCTTCTTTTTGTGACAATCGCCCCCACCATTTCCATAACTTCTGACGGCCTCTGATGGAATCTGATGCCCTCAATATGTTCTTCTGATTATCTCTCATTAGTTATTTGGACGCTCAACTCTGTGGACTGGTAAACTGGGTTCAACTTCAGCTTCGATCATTAGGAAGACATCGAGAGCCAGAACTGCATATCTGCCATGAAAATCTTCATTTATTGCTTAATTGATACTTTTTAACAGTCTTCTATAATCAATATTTTTGGAACTTCATTGGAGGCTAAAAAGTTTCTCACTCGTTGTTTTTATGCTCCTGTTTATTTGTTATTACCTTAGATTTTATTATATTTTTCTGTCATCCATGCACTCGGCCTGCAGAAGACAACTTACGTTGGAATGTCATTGATCAAATTATAGGTTCGGTTACTTTAAACTGAGCTCAACAGGAACTATTTGGTATCGACATCCTTACTTAGGACTATTAATTTTTTGTTGATTACTGAGAACTCTGATCCTCTCATTTTTTTAATGTTTCATGACGCTAAAAATCAGATGACAGCTTCTTAATACTGTGCATCATTGATGAAATCGCTTTTATTGTGGCTGCGGTGGTTAAACTAATGGTTTAATAATAATAATAATGTTTTGATTGATTATTCTCAGCCTGGAGGGGAAATGTTTTTCTATCTTAATTTGTTTCTTGTCCTTATTTTCTAGATCTTTGAAGTCCTTGCATGTTTTAGGTTCGAATTGTTGCATCCTCAACTGTACTGATAGACCGAATGTTAATATTGCAATCTTCTCATTTAGGAACATTTTAATTTGTGTGAACAAGAATAGAATTTCCTATTACTTGTTTTTCTACTGAAAATTCTAATTTGAACATTACGTGAGTGTAGCTGTATCAGCGATGATTCACTGGTTTTATAAATTACATGGCAAACTGAAGCAGCTAAAGTAACGATCATATCGTGCAATTTATAGGAGTTGAAGATTTCATTCTTGTGTGTTCATCTGCTCGCGAACAAGTGCTACCTCCGCCTGTCACGTACTTTGCTGAAGTGGTTTTTCTCTTTGCTGAGTATTTTTTAACTTTTCTGGCTGGTATGAGTTCTTATTTGTGAGCAAACTTGAATCCCTGATTCTCAAGGCAGATTGTTTTTACACTCTCATCATATTATGCGTCACAATTGTGCAGGACCAGACAATGCACAGCCAGACGATCATGAATAATGCGTTGGTCCTATGAATGAGTTTAGCCAGCGTCTGAAAAGGAAATAAAATTTGACAAGATGCCGACTTTACTAGCACACCTAGTCTGACCTAGTTGTCGAATTGACGGGGATGTGTGTCGATGGTACGACAATTCAAAAAATAAAAGATTATGCTAATCCGAAAATGAAGTCAAGACAGTCATTCAAGTTTCGTAACATCGCAAAATCGGAATGAATATTTTTTATTTATAGAGTAGGCCTTTATTTGAAATCAGTTTTGTTACAAGTGTTGATGGATGGGCTATCTCGATTTCGATATTTACGTTCAAAGTTAGAGGGATCACTTTTAGCCGCTCATATGTTACTTCGTAAAATTTGAAATGATGCTTCAAATCATAGGCCTAAGGGTACTGTAGATGTTAAGCAGCACCATTTGACATTTTGAGCGCCATTTATAGTAGTCAGCTTTTGTACTTCTCGCATTCCAAAACATAAGGCTTCTAGTACTGTAGCAGTCATTTCAATTGAATATGTTCTTGCTTCTGAACTTGTGTTTCCTCAGAGCAAGTACCCACGTTCTCTATTAGAGAGCTAAAATCATGCATATGTCAATGATTTTTTTGAGTATAGCTTCTTTTTCTTTTCTTTTGGGTCTTGCGTTCTTTCATGTGTATATTAATATGAACAATTTACTTAACGCGGAAATAAATGTAGCACAGGTTCAGTAAGGAAATTAACGTTCTTTAATGGTTACTTTTCAGCTGCTTACTCTTGAATCTGCTGCGCATGTTAAAGATGTCTTATTTTTATTTTATTCTTGAGTTAAATATGCATAGATTTTTGTTCTTTTTGTTTATATTTTTCTTTGAAATCGGGTTACCAGCACATAAACTTTTTGCTCTAGTGTCCCACTAGGTGCACGAATGGTATCAGTTAAATTAAGCACTTTATTATTAATATTGCCTAAATATTGAACCGAAATTTGCTATATTCCCAATATAATGATAATATCGATTATAATAGTAACAATGAGAATAATAATAATACTAACCTTGTAAAAACAACGCATGATTGTTATGTGCAAATTTTAACCATTTCCGTCTGCATTTTCTTTGCTAAGACCGCATTCAAAATAATGCTACCATTTACGTGCACGAATGTGTGAACACTTGGTGTATGCTTGATGTGGACGCTGCCCGCTTGTGTACCTGGAACATCCACTCAATTGGCCAAGCCGCTAGCGCTGGTTGCTGGTGCACTCAATTGCGGCGTAACGCAGCTGTGTACGTACAGCTTAATATCCGGGCACTTGCTCTCAAATTGGGCGCCTGTCAGCGGAGTGTCTGCCTTTAGTTCCATGCCTTATTTACGCCGCAATTCTATCTCAAATCGCTACCCTTTGCTTTGCTCTCTGCGGAAAGTGAATCGTGTTTTTTTAATTCTTTAAATCTCCGTAACTTAAAGCGAGCTGAATAGCCGTTCTCTTGTATTGTAAATGTGTGTCAACTCCTGTTGTATTGCTTCCTAGAAATTATTTTTGCGTGCGAATTTCCATGGTACACGACTTTGTCAAGGGTTCTAAGACCTACAGAGCAAATTTATTCGGAAATTGACGAGAGATTTTTACCGTTTTTTCCAAGAATACGTTTGTTTCACGTCTACTTATATTCTATTCTGCCAATTTTAGTATGCCAAATTTAAAAAAATAGATTTGTACAGTTTTTTCCAGTAACACAAGTTTGTGTTATGATAACTTTTTATTATGCCAATTGATGTTTGAAAAACAAAATTTATGTCAGTGCTACTTTGGTACCGTGTTGACCGCTGCCATTTTTACTTGATATGCTGGATCTTTATTCACGTCATTGTTACTACTCTACAGAAGGGCTAAATTTTTTAAAGAACTAGAGAATGTTTACTAAACAGTTCGTTGTAATTTCTTCGATGGTCGTTCTACGATAACTTTACTCCTTCGTATTCTCTAGTCGCGTCGGCATAAAATATTCAAATATTGTAGTTACAAATTTCACGAGGGGATTTTACAGCGCACAACTGCGGATGAATTTTTTGTTATTTCTCACTTGATTAGATGCGTTCAGGCACAGCCATCGTTGAAAACATGAGCCAGTTGTGAAAATTTACACTACGAAATGTCTGTTTTGTATTGCTTATGAAAATTTTATCGTTTGGGCTTGAAATTTTAGCATAATTGTTAATTTCATTTTATCTGAAGTGCAGTTCAGGAAGCACATGCATTTATATAGTAACTAGTTTCCAAGTCCTCTTATTACCAGTCATTCAACTTTGATTGCCCAGGATTTCTGCTGCAGAATTAGGCAACTGTTGCTCACAAATGCTTGTGATTTCTAATTGATGCCTGTGGACTCGAGGTAATTGACTGTATTTCTACTTTCACTGATTCTTTGACCTGCAAGTTAGCATAAATGAGAATTTAACTATATCTCAAACATACCAGTTCTCGTCTCATTTGTACTGACACAATATTTAGGAAGTTGTATAAATAAAAATAAGTACTTTCAAAACAAATAATAATATTAAGTATTATTATACATTTCTGACGTGATGGGTTGATAGTTTAAACTTTAAAGCATTAAACAGTGCCCCATGATGAGCTGGACTCTGTTTCGCATAAAGTGAATGCAATAATTTGGTAGCATAATTTGATCCCTCTCTCATCGAGGGATACAGAGAACGAGATTAATCTCCAGTGTATCTATTAGGACTGAGAGCACCTCTGAGACCTTGCAGGAGATCCCTGAACTTCGCAGAGAAGAGGGGTTGCGAGTATGCTTATAGTGTCTGTGCTCGTCATTATGCTGTGCACAAAAGGCGTTCCTCGGTGATATTCCTAACAATTTGCCGCAGGAAAAGCGTTTGTTTCTTAGTTTCCTTTTGTGCGTTGAGTGGTTAGGCCTCATCTTTCACTCTCCTCTGAGTCTCTTATAGGAGACACCGGTACACTGTATAAGCACACCTTGCTACTAGAGCGTATCGCTTCCATTTCTTTTTATTCTTTATTTATCATTCATGTATTAGAGATATGCTTAGGCAGGCTTGTTTTCTCAAAATCTAAAGAGATTACCATGCTGACAGGTCGAAATTTGCGTCATCGTCGTGCTACTTAAATTCATTTGTTGCCAAGTTTCCTTATGATAAGCATCTTATTTGAGGGAAAAGGGTAATTGAACTGTACTAGTATTGAGCTTATCGACATTACGCGGGTTATTTCTTCATTTTCTATTTATCATTTTGCTATATTGGAGCGTTTCACGTGGATTAGTCTGTATTAAAAAGTGTGTAATTTTTGTGGTATCAAACATCATCGATGTTTTTTTATGATGTTTCTTTTTTCTGTGGATGAAGTAAGCAATTGGAACTCGTCATTTCAATGTTATTCAGATTATTTATGGAAGAACAAAGGGTGGGAAAGGACACAGATTATCTTGAGCAGATTATAGTTTGTGCCTGAAGCGAAAATTTATCTTACGAGTATCTTGCCGCAAAATAATTGTCTATGCATATTCTCCTCGTTATCATTTTGGGATGAGCACTTTATATATAAGGCATTGATTCTCTTGAAAGTCTTTACATTTTATAAACTCATATTAACCTATCTTTCATTTTTTTCTCAAATCATCACTCTTCAACATTTCGGATGTCCTCCTCCAGTTCTTCATCCTCCCCACTCCCATCTTTCCTCCTTGTTTCCCTCCTTCTCGTCTCCCCTCCACCTCCCACTACCGCCTTTGTTTCGCCCCAGCGTCTCGCCTTATCAGACGATCTCGTCCTCTACAGACCTGCTGCTTCCATGATCCACTGGGACTACACCTCCTCACCTGCCTGGGTACCTACGTATTTTGCTCCTTGTCCTATTCAGATTATCGTTGAATATCCTATTGGGGTTCCCCTAACAGATTTTCATCTTATTTTCTAGCTAAAAAAAATAGAAGAAGTACGCCTTCATTTTGTTTGTTCCGAACAATGACTTTTTCCATACACGGGTCGTGCCTGTGACGGTAATAATAATAATAAAAATCATAATAGGATACGCAAGTAGAATATTCTCTGGCGATTTCCCCACATCAGAAGAATAGCCTTTAAATGGAAAGAGCAAATAAAAAACGAAAGTAGAGACCTCACAGTTCTCTCGTTCCTAAGGTGTAACCGACATTTGCATAGGAGAGTTAAACGTTACGCGTCTTGTAAGGCCGTAACACCATTTTTCCTGAAAAGCTTTAGATCAAGTAAGTAGTTTCCATGAAGCACAAGTCTTGCCACAGCGAACACGTCATACACGCACTCACATGATCCCTCGGACGCATCAGGGTCTCATATTTCCGTCGCCAGGGCCGTGACCATGACCGTAATAGGAACAGTAATTCTTATCTATGCTTTAATATGGTGTCCAACATTCAATCTATTTCTGTCCTTTCGCTACCTCAAGTCTAGGAACCTCGTTTTTGATATTTGGTCAGTTTGTTTAAGACTTGAATTCAGTCAACGACTTGTTTATGTGTTCTTTTCCTTCCTTTGAGATATTTGTGTTACTTTTATTCATTGTGGGACGAAAGGGCTTATGTTTTTCATCTTTGTTATAAGTTTTTATACGGTTTCACTGTTTAATTGGATACCTTTTTTGTAAACAAAAATGTTTTTCCTTAGCCAATTACCTGTACTAATTATTGTTAGCATACAATGTTGTATAATTTGATCATTAAGTTATTTTATTCTTTAACTCAGACACAAAATTTACCAGAGTAAAATTTCGTCTGATATCCCGTTTTTTTAGTGCATTTTTCCTATTGTTGCACAAGCGTCTCTATATTCTCTATAAAAAATGCTTGTATGGGCACGTGAAATCCGAAAAACTGCAGCCTAAGTCCCTAATGTTTTGGTCTGAGGCGAATTCATAACTTCGTGACTACTTGTATCAAGTGAAGAGTTTGTGTTTTGAAATTCATCAGTAGATTTTATCCGTCCAGCTGAACATGTCACGTGTTGTCTCAACATCAGTCACAGTTGTTGTCGTGGCTTGACGTCATCATGCCCAATAATCTGGAAAACTGTAATTTTTCAATTCATTCATAGACACTGCAACGCTTTTATCTTCTGCTATTGTACTGTGAGGAAATTTTCCGATGAACGCCAGCTCTTAATGCATATATGGACCACAGGAACCATACCTCAGGGCGCTGTTCGTACACTACATTTGAAAGCTAACAGCCACGTTTAACGGCAAAATAATGATAATATGATAATTGAAATCAATGCTGTGGGACTGAAAGAAAAAAATTACTGTATTTTCACTTTGTTCGTTCAAAAAGTGTCAGCGCTGACAACATAAGCACGACTGAACTTTCCCTTGCTGATAGTTATTGTAAGTCCTTGTATGTTTGGTTATTTTTAGGCGGGTTGTGGTGCTTGCAATGCTTGTATTTTTATTCAGATTTCCCGGCCCCGGGTCTTCCATAAACATTACACCGTTTGTCCTTCACCGGATATCACTTTTGTGCCGCAATATTCATCAGATATTCCGAGCTGTGAACCACCTACACGTGTCTGCTACACTGACCTTGAAGACTTGGCCAAATTTCTGCAGTTTGCCCATGACGATATCGAAGCATTTAGCTGTACCGTATTTTTATACCCTAGTGTTGGATTTTTATGTTCCATTTATTGGAGCTGGCGTTTAACAACAATATTGGTTCTATCCTTCAGTCTGCTCCGTGCTTTTATCTCAATGCAAGGATGAGTGAACCTATGCAGAAATTTTCAGTGGTTCGCGTCTGTTCAAGTTTATTAATATATAACATAGCCATCCGCCTTCTCAGCACAGATGCGCAAAATATCATATATACAGGGTGTAGTAATATAACATCCTTTTTTCACACCTTTTTCGAAGGCAAAAAGAAAGTAATGTAGCTGCACTGTGTAGGTCTTCGTCGGATTTGTTCAGCAACATATTACAATTTTTGTGGCGAAGGGCAGTGCAGCATTTTTGTGTAGAGAAATTTCTTGGGGCTGTATATCTCGAATATCACAAAGTTTACGGTGCAGTTGCAAAACAGTACAGTCTGAAAACGTTTTAGCTAATGCCAATGCTTGAAACTAGTGTGTTGTTAGAAAACTCTGGTGTTTTGGCTCTTTTGAGCGTATTACAATCCGAAATTTACAAATTTCAGAGTAAACGCATATTATAACGCATATGCGATAATGCATAGAAAGCAACTACAAATTTGTCTCTTTAGTCTGGATGCTATGCCAAACTCAATTGAAATTTAAGTCCTGCTCATTATATTCAGAATAAATTCCGCGTCAGAGATGCAATAAACCGCTTCGTTTTCCTGTTGCGTCCCGTGAGCTCTATTGAAACAGATCGCTTTCTGCTTCATGGTGCTTAAATATACCAAAATCATTTGACAGCGACGTAAATTAAAAACTCTGTTTTTCGATTATTTTTGGCTTGAAAGTTTGAGCAATTACATTCAAGTAGTATTTCAAAAATTTTTCGTTGTACTTATATTATAATTTTTCTTGTCAGGGATCAAATGAAATATTCAAGTAGCAAACTAACTAAATTTTCAATAGATTATATGTGTTTTCCCCTCAAAAAACTGTTGTGTACCTGTTATTTTCACTTCCTGGTGCGATGCATTCGTTTTTATGTTGGTATGCCACAAATGAATTATTGCCCGTATTCTGCAATTACTCGCGCCCAGACAAGGGGCTCAGCGTCATTCTGTGGTCCGTAAATGAAGCTTCAACAAATCAGATAGAAATAAAATCAAGACTCGGGTTGGATTAACTTCCAGCCATAAAAGCCAATGACATATAAAGGATCCAGTTGCACCATAAACTCAAACTTAGTGCTGCGTTGCATATCTCCTGCCAAGCTGCCCCACTCACTCGTAGCAACTTGGCTGAAACATTTTAGTGTGATTCTTTTACGTACAATGGATGATGAGTGTCGTCTCTGAAATTTTTTATCTAAATATAATCATCAAAAATATGGTCTATGAAAAAATCGTGCATCGAGAACTAGTTGCGATTCTTCTTGTAATATACACTAGAACATGAAAAATTTTGATCTTAGCAGGATTTCTCGCTTAATTATGTCAGACTTCTTTCCGACTTGGTGCTTCAATCCATGGACGAAGTTTTGGAAAGACGCTGAGTTAAAACAAATCGAGTTCTAATCCAAAAGGAGACGAATGGAGTTAGGAATGCGGTCGTGGCAAGATAAGGTGGGTAGCAGTTATCCGTCTTGGCCAGATACAAACGATACGAGACGCAGAGACAGCGACGCAGGTCTCGAATTTTATGGCGCCACAAAATACAGCAGAATAAAACAATAGCTTGGCTGGGTCATATCAGGTTACACTTAATGAATGAACAGCCAACCTGCGTTCTACAGCTGCCTCCTGGTCGACCGACTTCACTGTACTCGTATGAGCAGTCCTGTCCAAGCTCTTCAATACATCTCAAGTCTTTGGTGCTTGAACTTTAAAGCAGTTTGATATGTTATTACTATGGTTTTATTCATTTTTCTGCATTATGCTTTATGTATCCTTGTTTTTTTTTTCTTCAATACAGGTTACCGTTAAGCATCATGAAAAAGAATGATTAAAATATGCCCAAACATTTTACATTCTAAATTCTTTAATTTATAATTTATATTCTTCTATATAAATTTATAAATACTCTCATAAGGAGAAGTTTCTCAGTTCTTTCTCTTCCCGATTTTTTTTTAAATTACGTAGAAGTAAAAAACTCACTTCTTCATCATGTATGAACATGCAGTAGTACTCAACCAGCACACGGGATGAAACTCAGCATCCGCACGAGCTGGTCCCTCAGTTGGCGTACTGTGCTTCACGCTCACTAGGTCATGAACAAAACTAATGTTAAAATAATGCGAGTGTTATTTGAGTACTCCGGTGTAGAATATTAATGTAAAATGAAGTGTTGGATCTTATTTTACTAATCTGTTACATTGTAACGTGTAACCAAGATTATAAAATGCTAGTATTGTCTTTTTGCGTATTTTGCAGGAGTTTCATTGTATAAACCTTTTGGCGGTAACTTAAAGACTCAGAAAGAATTTAGCAAAATTCGACCATACGATTGTATTGACTGAAATTCGTCAGACTTGTGTTCATGAAAATTCACTTAACTTTTTTGTTGATGTTTGCCTCAAATATGCTTCATTTGTATTCGAATTGTTCATACAATTTCATATTATAGTTCATGTCTCACGTATGATTGCATTATAACAGTATCAGATTATTAATGTGACACAAAAATTGTTAGCAATAATATTAACCAGCTGAACCTGTTAACTTTACTGATGAATAGCTGAAACGAAAAAATATTCAATTTCTAGAACTCTTAGTGTTAACATTGGCTGCTTGTGAACGACCAGTGTGATGCATGTTTTACTTCCTTATGTTTCAGATTTGTTTGAGGAAAGCTGCTTATGTCATGAACTGAAATTCTCTCCGTTGTGATGTGGAGTTACTGGTTCGGCTACAAGCACAACAAATTTCTGCCCCCACTTAAAATTTTGTTTTTATTGTGACTGATAGTTACTATCAGGAATATTTAGTCAATTATTATCGGCAAATAAAGTATGTCGATGCCATCGAATAACACTAATTCTTCGCCCCGTATTTAAAGAACGCTTTCGTTAATTAATACTATCACAAAAATCCCTTGTACTTTCCCCAAAATGAGTCGAAAGTAAAAACCATATTGTGGCACTGACTCTTGGTGACAGAATATTCAGTGTTAGCATCGTGTTCTCTCGGTAGCAGATGAAGTCAAGTGCGGACTCTACTTACAGTAGTTTCGTAATTTTTCAGGCAGGAAGTGCTAACGTCCGAACGGAGTTGTTTGTGTTGTGGGACTTGAAGAAGATTCAAGCGAGAAACTGGGATGTGCGTTCGGTTGAACGAAAAAACGTTATACCTCCCTTTTTGAGGAGGAGAATTCCAGCTAGAGAAGTACGCCCAACGTATTTGTGTACTTATACTCCACACCCTAGAATGTTAGTCTATGATTCTTCGAGTACGACTACAAATATGTTATGTTCGTAACCGAATCAGTTATTAATCGTTTAAGTTAAATGGTGTATTTGAGCTATGAATTAATGTCTATTAGATTTAAGGTACAAAAAATAGTTCGAAAAAGTCATTTAAAAAACTCTGCGCACGTGCATTTTTTAAGAAAATAGTGTCCTCTACGAGGAATAATTCAAAGTTGTTTCAGTAACGTAGACGTATTTATTGGTGTGTCAATATACTGGCAGTCTATTCATGGTGTTCCAATAAAGGAAGTCTATTCGGACTATCTCCTTTGGAAGTGTAATTAGAACATCACAAAAATGGAGGCGTAATTAGATCATCCTGTTAATGGATGTGTATTCATGCCATCCTGATTGTGCAAGTGAAATAATGGAAAATAGAAGTGTACTGACTCGTTCCTTCAAGTTGGATCTTGATCGGACCATAGTTCTTCAATGATGTAATTTACTATTTGCAATCATCGTTGGTTTCGATAATACTCGGGTGAACGCACCACATTTCATCGTCTGCTGACGTATGTATTTATATTTTAGAGTTTATTGTTAATTTATTGAAATCCTTGTCAGATGTTGATGCCGTCAATATATTCTCTCGTGCGAAAAATTGCACCGTTGAAAACTTGAAAAGGATGATACGCAGTGTTTACTCTAGAATTTTCTTTTCCAGTCTTATTAAACTTCTAAACACGTTTATGTGTGTAAATACATTGTGTATGTGCAACAATGTTAGGCCTCATAACGTATTTCTGCGTGGATATAAATTCTTTTTTCTATGTTCGCAACAGTTGTTGGTAAACTCTTTGACTGAATTGAAGCGTTATTTTCGTAACTGGTAATTTAATTCCGTGTGCTATTCTTATGTATTAACCTTTTTCTTGTCAAGCGGAAATTTACATTTGTTGTGTGAACTTATGTATTAAGTTTTAGTTATGTAGTAAGTAGTTTTTTCGATCTAACTATAAATACATTTGAAAGATTGAAGTAGCATAGGGAAACATAATAAGAAATGCTAAGCCTTACCGATTCCCACACACCCTGATGGAGTAATCCATTTGAGTAACCCGACCCAGCCAATCGGTCTCTATGAGATGAAACCAGATAGGACCCTTTAGGCAGCTCTTTTAGCTCTATTTTACCCTTACTATTTATCTTTTGTGCGTCAAGACGCCATTGAGGTGCTTCATAGGCTACTGGAAGTATCTGATGGAGCTTTTGTTGACGGCCTGTCCGAGACCTTCCCTTCCTCGTACGGTCTTCTATTTTCCTTTCGTA
This sequence comes from Trinorchestia longiramus, assembly GCA_006783055.1. Lineage (NCBI taxonomy): Eukaryota > Metazoa > Arthropoda > Malacostraca > Amphipoda > Talitridae > Trinorchestia > Trinorchestia longiramus. The sequence continues at coordinate 136,474 of VCRD01000072.1, read as the reverse complement.
TATCGAACGAAATAGACGTTTTTCATCGTTGTAGTGAAAGTTATTACGTTTTTGTGTTCAAAATAATTCAGTAGGAGTAATTGCACTTGCAATAATTTGTAATAATGTGTATGAATAGAAGTTATGATGAATGCCTTCGTGCCTTCAAGTATGTTGAGTTTCTTGGTCTTGCAAGGGGAGGCTGGTGTAGTGACAGTGGTGTTAGCATTATGGTTTTCGTGTAGTGTGAAAACTGATGCAAGTATACGTACGAAAAATATATTCAGATGAAAAAGCGTCTATATTGACATATATTTTAAATTGATCTATATTTTTTAGTTACTACCTTTGGTAGTATGTTTCAAAATTTATCATCTTGTTAATATTTGTGTCTACTTCTCCATTACTCTTGTCTTTTTGATATTATATCCTGCAACTATAAGCAAAATGTTTTGCTGACATTGTTTTTACATCAAAACGTGTTGAAATTTCTTGCTTCATTTTTTTGATAACTAAATCTGTTATCAGCGATGCCTTATATGCGCTTGCAGGGCATTTCGTGTTGCTCGCTCAGTCATTTCCTGCCGAGTGTCCTGATATCCAGCGCGATGGCTCAGGTCGCGGGTGTACCCATTACAGGAAGGATAAGTGGCGTCCTCTACACTTATTATACCGTGAGCCTCCTACAAAAATTAGCCTAATAACAAGTGTGTTCATCGCTTCACAATAATGATCATTTGGAGGCCCTCTCATTTCTGTGATGAGTCGCTTATCATATTGTCTTTTCATGTATATGATGTTCGACTTAACTTTATGCGCTCGAGCCTAATTCTTTGATAGCTTCCTGGACTACACCGTGAATGATCGGTGCTTCTACTGGGCTGAATTTATGGTCGTACTGGCATCTCCTCTGAGTGCCTATCGATGTAGTAGGTGTGTCATTTAACCCGTGGGTGGAGCTAGATGTTTTTATTCCCTATCGTCGTTTCCTAATTGTCCTTTCTTCCAAAGGGGTTCTTATGAACTGCAAATTTACCTCGAGCACTGTACTTATTTCTTGTTTTATGATGTGAGCGTAATAATCAACGAAACTCATTAATTTTGCAGCTACAACTTTTGTGGAGGAAAAAGTAGGAACTATTATTGACGTTCGATCATAAAACTTTGAACCTCTAGCTGAATCCCTGTTGAATTTTAATTCTTATCTTACACGACTGTATCCTCTGATCAATTTTTTCTTCACTTCTGTGATATTTGTGTCGCTCAAGTATCTGTTATGCTATGCCGTCCTGGGACCCGTTGAGGTTATCAGAGGTAACTTTTGCCTCTACTCGACCCTGTTTCTAGCGATGCTCTGAAAGATGTTATCCTGTCACTCGTCCGCGATACACGTCTCCGTGTTATCTTTAGTTCTCCGTCATCCGCTCTTATCTCGCGCATCTTTCATGAGAACATGAGATTAAAATATATCTTTTTTTATGAATTGCTCGTAAGTTTTTACGATGCATTTTCTTGTTCCCTTTATGTTTTAGTAAAATTGTTTAGTGAATTGGTCAACCTCTTGGCATTTGCTTTGCTTGTCAAAGGGATTCAAGTGTTTTATTAAAAATTCGTAATTTTTTTTCTTCCAATCACTCGTGTTTGTTTTGATTGTCATGCTCTTTATGGGACGAGGGTATGTACTTTTTTTGAGAAAAGTCTGCTCACATGTGCTTTCATGATTTTGACGTTTTAGAACAATCATTATTTAGATTTTAAAAATTGTGGAAAAATCATTTGGTTGTACTAGGTTCTGAACATTGTTTTTGTGTGCGTTTACATATAATTTATATCGTTTTCTTTGATGCTTACTTTTTATCTACTTCGTTTGCGAATGTGAAATCGTTTAACCCTTTCGTTCCTGTTGGGACATATATGTCCTAACTCAGAGCAAAAGCCGTATCGAAGGGGTTAATGGTTTCCTGTAGTATAATATACATATCTCGCTAGCTTCTTGAAACTTGACAACTTCATATGCTCTTTCCTGTTTAAACCTGTCGAGTTTTTAAGGGCAAATAACAGTGTTTGTTATGCGCCCGAAAGATGTGTCCTTTTTCAATTTGTGTTCAGTTTCCTCCACTGTTAAATTCTTGTGCTCTGAGCTGTTGATGTGACTGTACGTCCACGGACCTGTCGTCTTGCATCCATCACGACACTCGAGGCTCGTCTGACCCTTGGGGGCTTTTTGCGCTGTCGCAGCTGAGAATTCTTGCGCTGCTGCACTCCAATCTCCCGTAGGAAATACGTTAATGCTTACACTGAACAATATTGTGTTGCTGCACTCGAAGATGTTGCACGATCTCCATCCACATGTAGTCTCTACATCTTGTTCTGCCCTCTAATATTTCTACAAAATGCATCATCACTGGTTTGTGCCTCAGTGAGCACGCTTTAAATTCTATCGCTGCGGCAGTCGAATATGTTGCGTTAAAATGTGTTATTTTAGGACTTCTGTCGTACTTTCATCTGAATCAGATACCAGAACCATTTCTTTACGTTCGAGATGTTAAGTTTAGTGAAAATCTTTCCGTTAAGTCAAGTGGTCTTGTTCCATACGTTTAGTATAAAGATTTATGCATTCATAAATTTCTATTCTAAGCTGTGTTTTGTGATGTCTGTTGATGTTGAGTGGTTTTGCTCACTCAGAGTATTATTATGGTTTATTATTCTGATTCTGGACTAGTTGAGTTCATTTTGGCACTATTCTGCTGATTTTTTGTGTATTATATAGTTTGTGTGATATTTCTCATTTTAGCAAAATAGTGGCATGCCTCTTGCCCACGTGACATTTTCTATAGTGTTTGCCATGTTTGTCTTTTATGCATGCATGATTTAATGGAAAATGAACTTCGGATTCATGGTTTTACGATTTGTGCATGAAGATTTTCAGATTTACTAAGGAGTTTCTTTCATATAACTCGTTACTTTTCAAAGTCATGTTTCCTTATGAAGGGGTACTTCTAAGTCGCTCCAATTCTGAGCGAAATTACTGATCTTCAAATTTTCCTTGAGCTCACTCTCAACTATATCCACTTTTCTGTTCTAATTCCCCATGTTTTATTTTCATTTCTTTCTACCCCTTCATTCGCTGATCTCTCTTGCTTTTCCCCCAATTGCCGTCTACCTCGGAGACGGAGGAAGAGGAGAGGGGGGCAGGGCGCATCGCCCCGTTTTTCCCTCGCTCTAATGTTCGTTGTTGATGGTAACGGCCGCTCCTGCTGACATCCCCTTCGCTGCTGCTTCCCTCAGCGAAACCCGCTGCGCCCGTGCGCGATTTTCTCGATTTTGTAGTTTTTTCTTTTACGTAGTTTTCAACGTTCATTGCTTTTTATTACTCTTAAAATTGTTAGTAATATTCACTTTTACTTGTGTGTTATACAGTTGTTCAATTTGTTTGTTTTTCCATGCATTTAACACCCAGTGATTTTTTACGCTTCATGAAGCAACTGATTTTATTTCGGCTTCTCACTAGGGAGTTCTACCGAAATATAAAAATAACCTGGTCAAACTGTACGCTTTAATGACATGAAAAAGTTTTTTTTTATATTTTTTATGGGTTTCTGTTATAAGCACTCGATATATATCTGCATGCAACTTAATTGGCAATCACAAAATGACAGATTATCTGACGAACTACAATTTTTTATGTTCGCCCCTGTAATTACTCTCATCTCATTGAAATGGGATTTAAGATGAACGTCTCTTCAGTTCCTCTGTTGTGAGTGGGATGAGTTGTGTCACTAGTGCTGCCATGGATGAGTTGTGTCACTAGTGCTGCCA
>VCRD01000072.1:94902-132376 GCA_006783055.1 Trinorchestia longiramus | reverse complement strand
TGGATGAGTTGTGTCACTACTGCTGCCATGGATGAGTTGTGTCACTACTGCTGCCATGGATGAGTTGTGTCACTACTGCTGCCATGGATGAGTTGTCACTACTGCTGCCGTGCTGGTAATTATTTTACTTTGAATTCAAGTGCTGAGCATAATCCCCCGGTATTTTTTACCCTGTAAATTTTACTTTTTTCGTTGTGAATTACAAAGGGTGTTGAATACTGGAAAAATATTTTAAAATTGTGCTATCCTATTCAGGTTTCTGTCGTAGAAAAATCCTCGTTTGTTCATTATTCCGTATTAACGTAAAGTATAGCTGTTGTTCAAGTTAGATTAATTTTTTTATTATACATGTAAATAGGTTCTAAATATTTCCAATTAATATAGGTGTTGAAATGGGAATTCATGTCATAAAATCATAGTATTCGAACACCTAATTTAATGGTATGTTCTGTAGTTCAAACGAGATCATTTTGTGGCGGTACAACTAATGACTACACATATATCTGTTTAAACAGTAACTGTTGGTGCGTGCCTGTACAGCCATAGTGCATAGCAGTGTGGATTTGTATAATGCTCCAGTTGCCAGTACTGTGTATTTGTATAACTGAACACCGTGCTACCACAAGACTTGTGTGTTGACCCGAGGTAATGACGCTTGTGTTGTTGCCGCGTGAGGGCGTAGCGGCCGATACTAGTCTAGCGTCAACGCTTCTTTAATTAGCAGCCTGACCATTTGCTGTCTCATTGGGGCTTTGCAAGCATCCTGCCTCAAGGCTTGTGCACGCAACTGCTTCCTTATCGCTGAAAGGTTCGTGTATTCGAGCTGTCCCGTGCAAAATAAATCTATTTTATTCGTTCTGTGCAGAATGCATTCAGCTCATCAGTGGATGATAAAAAATTGTTCTTCAATATGTACAATCAATCGCAGTGAGCTCACAGGCTTGCGTTCCCGTCGCTGTAGTCTTTGCTCATTTTTTAAACTAAAGAATCTCTTTTTTTACACTGTAGGCTCGACTATGGTAACAAATGGCCTTTTAATATACGAGTAAGGCGCATTTCTATGCTAGATTTTAAACTACTAAATGGGAAGTGATTGCAAAACGGGGGGAAAATCCAACGCTTGTTTTTCTTATGAGAGAAAAATGTTTATCTAAGTTTTTGAGGCTCGATGGTCTTGTGCGTTCTGTAACGATAACGCCTTCATTGAGAACACCGTTCAACTGAGTTTCAACAAGCACGTCGCAACGCAACTCTGGTGTTTCAATGAAACGTGTGTAACTAAACTAAGTTTAAGCATTGCAGTGTACGTACCTCACGCAATATTTTACATATTTCGATTTGATGTTTTTGCAGGAGACAAGTTGGACTATCGTCTAAATTGATACTGAAGTCAATTTTTTGTGTAAAGCTTTGTATTGTTTGAAATTCCAAGAAATTCATGACCAAAGTTTTTAAAAAGAAGGATGGTCGAAGGCATAAACCAAATATTGTTTCTGTCGTGATAATTGCTCTTGAGGACAGCTTCACTAATTTATCTACAAATTGTGTAAATCTCATTTTTAAATTTTTTATATCAAAAAAACAAGAAATATTAAAAACACTACAAGAAACCAGCAGTAGATGTTGTTGTACCATTTTTGAGCAGATAATTTCTTAATTGATGATAGTTTCACTTCATAAATTGAACTTTGTTCCATCGTAAATTTTGAAGCAAAGTGTTCAGCATGAAGCTTATCGAATATTCAATAGCCTCGAAAACATCTTTGTGTGAAGTTTAAGTACGGAAAAAGATGAATGCTCAGTACTCAGAGAGCTGCACGAGAGCGTGGCATAGGGTCTGGAATGGCATGCAGGGTATCTTATTTACCCTTTGGAATTTAGTGCCTCCGTCGTGTATTCAGTGATTTGCATTGTGCGCTTGATAATCGTTACCATGGTAATGAGCCTCATTAGTGATGACATAAGACGCTTGTTATCGTCATCACTCGAGCTTCTTGCCGTAAATAATGAAACTCCTTGAAATATTGCTAAGCTTCGAGTAGTTTATCGACGAAGGGCCTGATTTAATAACTAAAGATTGTCTTTTGCAATGCTCTCGTGATTCGCTGGGAAATTAAACGTTTGCTATTCGCTTTGTTTAGGAATGATTAACTCTCGACTTCATTTTTATTCTTGAGTTCCCCGCACATCTGTGAGAGGGTATTTTCTGAGCCTTAGTGTACAGTTATGAGTTTCTGTTCTCACTGCCAATATAAACTGAGAGCTTTTGTGTGACAGTTTTTTCTAATTTGGATCTCTCTACTCAATGGTCTTCTTCATTCAGCTGTTCTTTGTTTGTCGAAAATTCTGTTCGTTAAAACAGAAAGTAATATACGTACAAAGGGATAAAGTATTTTTGGCTCGTTCACCGAATGCAATTACTCATAGCGAAAAAAATATGTGCTAGAAAATATTACCCCGATTCTGGTAATAAAGGAAATGGGACACGTCATGTAAATTATTTAATTCTGGTATCGACATGTTAGAGATGTTGATATGGATTTCAATAAGTTCCTGTTTTGTAACCCTATTTAATGACTTCTGTCGTGTTTCCATGTTATTTTGTTTTGTTTCATATACTTGTATTAATGTGTTATACATTCATATTTCTTTAAACAGTGTTTCTTTCTAGTTTTCATTACGTGAGTGTGCATAAACCTCGAAAAATCAAGATCAGATTTGAATGTGAATTCAATCAATACATCCCAAAAATCTTTGATACCAACTTTTTTTGATAAATTCTGAAGTAGCTTCAAATTTTCTTGCAGTAGATGGGTTTTCATTCGTAAAAGCAGTATCAGTGAAGTAAAATATCACTCATAAAGATTAAGACAGTAACGTCTACGGAATCTAGCAAATTATGTTTGTTATTTTTAATTGTGTTGTATTGCTTGACGGTGGCCCGCTAGTAGTGGGAGTTCGCTCAGAGGCTGGTGCGATGTTGAGTCATTTTTGGACAAGAAAGAAAAGGCTCGACAACATGGACTAAGTACTACCACAGAGACATGTCAAAAGTAATGGTTGCCCACTAAACTTTTGCCCTAATAATGAATTGTTAACGAATAAGTTTGGGCTCGTGTCATTCATTTAAAGAATAACCCCATCAATTGAGTCGATGTTCGTTTAAAATTAGCGTGTGAGAACATCTGCATCCTCTCAGACCTGAACTAATCAGTTGAGATGATCACCCCTAAATAAAAAGTTAATTTACCTAATTAGATAGTTGATTGGGACTTAATTAACTTATGACTAGTCTCTTGTGTGCTCACTTGCTGTGCATTTGCTGTGGGCGTGATGCCTTCATAAGAGACAAGCTAATCTCCTGCAGTGATAGTCAGGAATACTTGAAGTACATTTCAATGGACATTGCGTTGTAAGAATACTCGACGATATGTGAGGCAGAGCTTATGCGAACCTCGAAGTGCATGTTACATTTATGTTTTATACTACTATTATATTTTACTACATATGTAGTACATAGTAACCTTAGAAATTTAGTTGTATCTTGAATTGTAGGTCGTATTTGAGGCGTTGCGTGCCACAAGGGTGGAGATGCCCAAGACAAGTTTTGAGTAATCGTCATACAAAGTTTACGAAGTGTAAATTCCCATGACATAATTAATTATGTACGTATCAATGTGTTGGTCTTATTTTGCAGGCTAACTTATGTTACTAAGCTTTACTTTGAGATTTCGGTACCATAGAAAATGAATAAATGAATTTTGTAGCTGGTAGAGTCTACGGCCTTGATGTAAAATCTCATTTAATCTAGAATCCTGCTGACTGTCGTAATTTTGTACAATATACAGGCTTATGTGTACTTCATTGGGTAGATGCACATTCAAGTAACTGCTCTTGATCCTATTTTATCAGTTGCCATGCTTTGGAAAATGTCTGAAACACATCATTCTTGACGACTGCTATACCTCGGCTTCTCTCGTGTATCGAACTCTAAAGGTGCAAAATTGTCGTATGTAGGTTGCAAAAATGAGTTACTATCGAATGACTACCTTTTGTGACAAAATAATTTTCATTGCTGCTTATTTCAATTTATTTAGAATGAAAATTCTCTTAAACGTATGAGATTTTTTAAAATTAGTGGGCTCTTGAACGTAATAATCATATAGAAAAACATTCAGAACTGCTTCCCTCTTTTCTTCTATGTTTCCCATTGCTCATTTAAACTGACTTTTACAGTTTTAATAGTGTTGGTTTTACTCGTAATACTTGCGTTTTTTTAAATTGCTTAAGCTTTCGAGTTGCAAATGTTAAAGCGTGTGTATTTGATTTCATTTGTTTCTTATATAGTGAATCTTGAAAGAATAACACTTCTAATGAAGACAAAACGATGCTAATGTTATACATTATGTATTAGACAGAAGTACACTATTTCGATGCTACGGATTTTGTGTTTACTAATAAAAATATTAGATATAATTATGCCTTCTCTGTGCAAGCACAATCTTTTTCGCTGTTTTCAAAAATTATCTGATCAAATTTCACATAACCACTGTATGGGCTTTTCAGTGTTTACTAAAAGGGTTCTTTTCTAAATTTTGAAGCAATGTCGATGAAAAATGCATCACAAATCTGTGCCCTGAATCAAAGATTTTGATTCACTTTCACGGATTATTTTATAACATAGAAGAAGTAGAAAATTCTGCAAGCTTTTTTTGAAGACTTCACTCCAGCCTTGTTATTTTTACCAACATTTCTTTCATAATTCACTATTTGTAGTACTTATAAGAGCATTTCTTCATGATTTTCATTATTATTTCGTTAGTATCGGGATTTTGATTCACGTCTAAACTTCAAATTTTAAATTATAATTTAAATTATGACAAATAACGAGGCTTGAGTGTAATTGTTAACCCAAATGAACGACGGAATGCGGTCTACGTGCACTGCAGACTGACGTTGCTCGCGTGTGTTGATGTTAACGCTTATGTATGAGTACCAAGTGCGTGCAACCTACCATCTTTCTTGTTAGGTCTCCTCATATGCATCACTTACGTCAGCCTGCGTCTGAAGGTCCCCTCGTAATCAGGTTACAGCTCTCGTCTCTGCACTTACTCGCTCTTTCTGCTCTCCTGTCTCCTAAATTTGTCTTAATGCATCAAATGATTCAATTATGTGTCGAACTGCTCCAATTTTCTCTTCAGAAACATAGCGTTTCTTTGGAATTCTTATCTCTGTACGTGGTTGAATCTCGTCAAATTTCTGCACTCTTTCATTTTTAGAATTAGAAATAGTATTGCCGTTAATGTTTTCATTGATTATATTTTGTATAGAGTTCCTCTGATAGGAATTTGAAAAAAATTCTCTTTTAAGCAATCAATTTTCTGTATTTGATGAAAGATATGTTCCTTCAATACTTCGTTTCAATGACGACTTAAGGAATCATTGACCATACTTACTACTTTCATATTTGCGCTTACTTTCCGTCACGTAAGCTAGGCTGGACGAATGAGGCGAGAGGTTCTTAATTGGTGTTGTAGTGAAGTAAAAACTGGCGCTTGTCGTGCCCTGGAATTTGTGGACGCATTCAAGTGTCAGAACGCATCAGCCTGTTACGCCACTGCTCCAGTGGAGCCAGGCCATGGCTCAACTTGCCATCCAGCTTGCAGTCTTACAAGTCTATCCAGCGTGTGTATAGTTCAAGGCGTACTGGGAGTTGCTGGAAACTTATCAAGGCGTACGGGTAGTTGCTAGGAGTTATTTTGTGTAAAACTGAGAGTTCCAACTGGAAGATAAAAATTCATAATCATTTTTTGGGTATTTTTCCAGTATAACTCTATGGCGTCAGGGTTAATGTTCATTAAAAATGTCTCACTCGATTTAACTTTGTAAAGGATTTTTCACATTTAATCGATCAGGTAGTGAATGCTTAATCAAATCCTGCACACTTGGATAACCCGTCTCCGAAAAACTCGCATGGGAACTGGAACTGCCCCGATAAATCAGGTCCTGGAGTACTGTGCAGAGAAGAGAGTCGCTTAGACGATCGTAACTAACGGCATTCTCAAAATCCTGCAGCGCTTGCCTGGTGTTTTCAATTCTGTTGAGCTGGCCTCGTAATCCAGCTGCTACAGGACTTGCTAATCAACATGCTGGGTTTGCGCCGTGATTCAGATTCTACAAAAAGAGTTCGTTGATAATTAAGGTAGTGAAGTGACTCCGTGTTCTAGTAGTTGCTACAACAGAACTTGTTGCATAAGATAGTAAGACGCTGCGTGACCTCTTGCTCTAGTTGCAGCAACACGACATGGTTTATAATAATTGAGGCGCTGGACGCTTTGTTTGGGAGACGGAGGCTATGACGACATTTTTACAAGTATCCAACTTCGGCTTCTTTCTCAGATTTGACTAAAAGTTGAAATGTACAGTGAAGTTAGTTGAAAAAGTAATTGCTAGTCTGCAATTTTTATGATATCACCTCTGTAGATTAAAAGTGAAGTCATTTAGTGCTAACGATTATCAATTACATTATTATAAAGATGAAAGTGTTAAAGATTTATGATGAATTATTCCGTTTTGAATTAATACTTTTCATTAATATATGCAGAACTTCCATTTTGTATATTATCTACCGATAACGTGGCCCAGATTGTACCCGCTGAAATTCCTTCGTTTAAAAGTGATAAAATTAAGGATCTATGAAATAAAACCATTGTTTAGCTATACCCGTGGTACTATCAGAATCTGAATATTTTTCATGAATATATACAGAACTTCCATTCTGTATCTTATTTATCGAAAAGATAGCCGTGTAAGAGAAAAAACTAATAACGTAAAAAATGTAGTATTTTATAGTGATCCGTCGCCTTTGGTATCCACAATACAATGCTTATAATACATGCGTACCCGTTCTGGTTTCGGTTCAATGTTTTTTTTTTCAGTAATAGATAGGAAGTAATGGGACGGACACACACATACAGAGAGAGCGAGCGAAAGAGAGAGAGAGATAGAGATACATTGTCTATTATATATGTAGATAATTTTATCCTTTTCCAAAGAATCTATTACAAATAAGATGAAATAAAGTATTTATCTTATGCTATGTATTGACATCTTAATTGGACGGATTTACTTGTATATGTATTTGAAGTATTGTATTGTGGATACCAAAGACACTAGATTACTGTAAAATACATGATTGTTTTTTGTTATTAGTTGGTGAGCTTTTACTTAATCACTACTCCTATCCTAGTTCTCCTTCTTTCTTAATTTTTTTCGATGCGAGACCATCTCTATTGGTCAAAGCGTGGCTCTCTAACCTGGTGCGTCCTAGTCTGTCGATCAATATGTCTAGTAATGAAAAAATGCTTTTAGCGGCTACCACGCTGTTGCGGGTCATATATGAGTGTTCTCTGTGAACAGTGCACTCACAGATGAAGAACTGGATGACAATGTGGGATGTAGCTTCACTTTAATACATCTATACAAATTATACATCAATGCGCGTCTTGCCACGGCAAAGTAAGCTTGTGCTGGTGTGTGTAGAACGGTTTTAGGCTAATAAATACGAGCTCTGTGTTCTATGTTGACCAACTCATTATAGATTCATGCATGCACTACACACACACACACACATAAAAATGCGTGCCACGTGAAGTAAGAATACCGACGCATTCCAGCATATTCATGCAGGATGTGGTGCGCAGCATGGCATGAATACATAAATAAACAATTTACTGTACGTTAAAGCTGGCAAACTTGAAAAGGAAGCGGATACTATCTCATTTCCTTCGATTTTTTATGTAAGAATGTCTATGGGTGCTCTTCAAAATTCTTGCGTGACAAGCCCAGGTTAAGTAATGGTCCTTAAAAGTTAGATCGGTGAATTTAGTACAACTCATTTGACTTTTATTTGTATCCTACTTGAAATAAATTACAGTAAAGGTACTGACCAATGGGATAACAGGTGAAAAATAATACAGGGTGTCCATAAAGTCCCTTTACCATTTCAGATGGTAAAGAGACTTTATGGACACTCTGCGTGTTATGCATGAGGTTGTTCAATTAAAAAGTTTAACATACTACCAGTTTCAGTACCTACTATCAAAGTATTATTACTAACTTGATATTAGCAATATGTTGTGTTGTATGTTTATCATAGATTGTGTACGATGGTATTTTTTCTGTAGATGATCGAGGTAGCCATTTTATTTCGGTCATATATGGTATAAATTCTGGTGCACAAGCTTCTCTCCCACATCCGATATCTTGTTAACAAAGCTCGATAGAAGACTAAAATCGCACTCGATGATGCAACTTGCAGCAGTGTGGAAACTTGTTACTAGGAAGCAGAATCAAATGATTCCCGCGAGTTGTAAGACCTCTTAGCATTCGGTCTGCAAATGCCCGTTAACGTTAATAATGTTCCAGGTTTCAAACCGTTTGTTCTCAGATTATTTGTGCGATCTGATAAGAGGGCTTTTAATGAACGAATACACTAAAAAGAATTTGTAATTTGTAACGTTTTCGTCGAGCCGCATTAGTTAACTAGAAGTGTTTACATTTTACTTATGGTTTCTGTGAACAGTTTTCATGTATAATAGTATAATACAAGTACATACATACCTGCGAATTCATGTGGAATAGGACTTGTGATTTTGAACTTATAAATTATTATATTTGAATCAAAGATTCATACAATGTGTTTGGGTAACTCCGTCGTTCTGATTGAATTTCACACAAGTTTTGTGTAGGGAAGATTTCAATTTAGCAACACTGACAAATGATACTGCGCAAAAATTTTTTCTAATGATTTAAAGAGGCTGTCGAACCCAGTGATTCATATCCACTTGAGGTTTCTGTAAATGCAAACTGATTTTTGACTAGGTATTTTCTTTTATATAAAGTGAGGAAAAATGTGTATAAACGTGGCTGTTAAACTGGAAGTCTCTCGACTCACTTTTATCGACTCTGATTCTGGAGCCCAAGACTATTCAAACTCTACAGTTTTGCAGCCCTAACTTCTGGGTCAGTCTGACGCTCACTCTTACATCCTCAAGAGTTGGCCAATGATTCAGAAAACGTGAACTGAAGATCCAGAAATCTAGGATGAAGACCCTTAAGAGTTGGCCCAACGATCCAGGATAAGTGACCCAAAGATTCATCCCAGCGCCACTACGATTCGGCCACCCAATGTTTACTACCCCGAAACTACACCCTCTGATGACCACTCCGGCCAATTACCCCCATGAACGGTCTTGCCAAACTGCCTCTTCGCTCCCGCAGACGACGCTTCACTTTCTGATTGAGCCTGATCGCCCTTATGACAAGGCCTGTACTTAGCATTGCGTAAATTATTCCACCCGTGTCAAGGAGTACCTCATCGGCAGGGATAAATATTCTCGCGCCGTGGGAATTTGCTTCTCAAATGTGATCTCTTTATGGCTGCGTATCTTAGGATCAGATGCTTCCATTTTTGGACCTATACATCGAATCCGTCCTCTTCAGTGTTGCCCAAATTTCATGCTTTCACATCCCCGTACTTCGTCGTATTTTCTTGAGAATGCACCAATTACCGCTATGAAAACATCAGTGGGTAGAGCTTTGACTAAAATATGTTTATTTTATATCACTTATAAAGACAGAAACTAGTTTTTAGCATAAATATTTAGCTTGTTTCTGTATATTTCTTTGTTAGTTTTCTCAAAAAAATTATGAAATTTTTTCAACAGAACTTTGATAGAGCTTGCAAGCCTTTGTCTTCGTTTGTGCCGTGCTTGTCTTGAATCAGCCATCAGGTTTTTTCATTCTGAATACTTTTTTCATTTTAAGGAATTTCAGTTGAGATTACAGAGCCCAGCAATGGACTTTGTGGGAACTTTTCACGTGTAGCTATCTTTTTTATTTCCCAGGAGCTCTAGTCTGTGCCCTCAGTATTCTATCGAGATGACAAAAGAGCTGTTCGCTTTGGTCTCAGTTGAGGAGTGTTAAGAGAGGGTCTTTGTTAGGTTGTCGTGTGTTGTTTCTCACGTGCTTTTCCCAATTTACTGCCGTATTGTCAACTGTGAGCATTCAAAAGTTACTCAATTTCTCTCTCTATTGGGAGGTTTCAGCTCAAATTCAACAATTGAAATGGAATTCTCTAATGAACTTTCTTGCCAATTGGAGAAAGATATTTACATTTTTTCCTTGTCATTGTAAATGATGCTTGTCTTATTCAGTTGGCTTTGAATCAAATGATCCACCACATCTCAGCGCAGAACATCATCATTCTATCCTTTTAGCGTTCTAGTATATAAATGTTTCCTAAGTCTGAGTGTCACAACTCGTACCAGCTTCCTAAGTCTGAGTGTCACAACTCGTACCAGCTTCTTGAAACTCGTTTTTCAAGGATGATATGTGTGCAGTTTATAATATTAAATGCATACGCCTGTTCACACTGGAATTCTTGCGTGTAGGCATGCAACAAACGTTCGTGTTGTACGGTGTAGTGTGCTTATGTGTGTACTGTTTTTTTATTATCAGAGTGTTGTCTGTGAGTTATATTGTTATCTACGTCTAGGTAGAGCTCCCAATCATGTATTTGCATTTTAAGGGATTTTGCTGATATGTACTGATGGTCTTTTAATTGTTTCGTCACGACATCTACTGTTCCATCTCATTTTGCAATTGATCTATCATTACTCTGAGTATTGTGTGTTCGAGGGAGATAACTTACAACGGCTAACCTCAGGCAAATTTTTATCAATAGGTATGCGCAGCGTATTGAAATAATTACAGAATAAATTGAAAAAGTCATCACTTAAGATTTTTGCGTCCTTAATTTGGCTGTTTTATTTGCACCTATATTTGTTGTGAAATTGACTGCCAATAAATGTTAAGTTCAATGTCTTTTGACTGCATATGATGTACATCATTATTTGCACATTCATTGAAGCTCAGTGTTATACCTCGAGTGAATCCGCCAGTAGATTTCCATCTTCAAAAAGACGAATATTTTTGAATCCAAAAGTTGAATTGAAGGCAATTGTGAGGGCAATTATTTCTTCGTGGTCCGACCTCTCTCTTCTCTAGAAACAGCGGACAATTAAGTCGCCTGGTACAGCACTGCTCTGCTTGTCTGCCCTCACTGTCTCACAAAGGTGCTCTGTGAGCAGTGCGCCTGGCCCGTTGTTGTGTGTAATTATCCCCATAGGGCGGTGCATTATCTTACCCATTAATAATACTCATCTACCAGACGATGTTCCTTTGTGGCGCTCCTACAAGCATGGGTCCTCAACAAAGGTCGTCTTCTCTTTGCTTGACTTGGTCGCATTTTGCGTTCTTTTTCAAATGCATGCCATTATAACATAATGTCTGCGGTTCAGTTGGGCGCGGCATCATCCTGCTTAGTTCTCTAGTTTTGTTTCTTATTCATATGTTGTTGTCCTTAGGAGTTGTCCCGTCTCTTATGTTCAGATTGTTTGCTGTATTTATTTGAAGTAGTTATTTCGGTCGGAGAAATTAATTCCTAGTTATTATCTTAGAATTACACTGAACGTGCTTTAAAAAACGCTCTTAATCTAATAATACTTTATATTCAGCACAGAATTCTCCTGATATAATGGCACGACTAGTCCGATTTATTTAGTCTTCAACTCACTTCGCTTCCGTTTTTGACGTTTCGAAACACCATGAAGTAAAATTAAAAAAATGAATAATCGAAATCAAATCAGTTTTAAACAATGGTATGAAAACGCATTATAGACAAGCTTTCTTCACGTAAAATTATTCTGAGAATTTTACGTAATTCTAAATGCATATTCTTATTGTAAGTGCGTTCATTTATTTCGAACAACTCATTGTCTTAGCATTGATTGTCATCTTCTAAATTACTTAAAGATTAATTATGATTAGAGTACTCGTATATTACATGGTTGTAAATGTGATGCAGTGAAGCTTGTTACATGTGCTTTGTTTTTGCTAACATTTCTCGCTTGAAAATCATTTCTGTTTCAATATGATTGTATTTTTCATCGAGTCGAATTTTTTGTTGCCGTGAACAAATGCATGATTGCATACTTTACCGACGGTTGAGTGTTCCCAGGTTTAAGACCTCGCAGATTTCGATGCTCGTTATAGTCTTCATAATTCTCATACAAAGCCTCATCGTTCATTTGAAAATCATTCATGTGATGCTCATTACAGAGCAATCTGTCCAATTGTTGGTTCAGGTGACACGGTAAATGGGGTGACTTGTGATGGAGTGGCTCCTCGCCTGTTATTGCCTCTGTTAAGTCAGCTTTGTACGATCCCTACGTTCAGACCCAACGCAGGCTTTCACTTCTGCTGTAATTTTTTTAAGCCATGTTTTTAAGTCTGTGGCTTTCAAATGCTCAGAGTTTATTTTTAAGAAACGATCAATTTTTAATGTTGAAGCGTTTTCTCGATTCAACGAGGAAAGGTAATCGATGGTCCTTTAACTTCTAAACGTTTAACTTATAACATTTATGAGTGCCGAAAAATTAAATGCGACAAAATTGTAATGATTCGTGTAAAGATTGTTTTTCAAACTTTGAATTCTCCTCACTAGAAGAGAAGAAAAATGAGGCCAGCTACGACTGAAATGTTTCGTATTTTTTGGAAGATAAGGGGAAGAAAGAAGACTTGAGTTGCGTAATTGCACGGTGTTCATTGTGTTCATTGGACAGCACTAATGACAAGGTAAGTGAGGTGAGCCTTGTCATTGTGGATTGATGGGTTGTCGCTCAGCAGGGTGATGGCAAATTAATAATAACTCCCGTCACTGCTGAACAACTATCGTCTTCCGCTGGTTGTTACGCTTGTTTCTTCTCGTGTTGCTGAAACTTCCTGCTCTTGCACTTGTGTCACGTCCCCTGCACAGCTGGAATCTTCTATTACTTCAGCTCTGTGGCTTCAGATGTCCTTTTTACTAATATGCTTCAGGAAGCTATACTGAAGAAATTATCCTTCTGAGCATCTAGGGGAATTCACACTCCGCTATAAAATATAGGATTCCTTCAGCCCCATTGCAAGATATGCTGATAGTGTGAGTCCTAGTCAATGTTGCATGAGCACCTAGTGCTCTTTTATAGCAACCCTAGCCCTTCATAACAGTAA
This sequence comes from Trinorchestia longiramus, assembly GCA_006783055.1. Classification (NCBI taxonomy): domain Eukaryota; kingdom Metazoa; phylum Arthropoda; class Malacostraca; order Amphipoda; family Talitridae; genus Trinorchestia; species Trinorchestia longiramus. The sequence continues at coordinate 119,260 of VCRD01000072.1, read as the reverse complement.
CACTCGTTACAGGAGATTGTTGTGAGTTAAGTTTGTAGTTAATTAAACTTCATCTTTTTATTTTTATTTCTGTTTCTCGCGTGGGCGAAAAGCGGCGTTCAGTGCATATGACCTGCGCGAATATATTTCATACTTTCTGACCACTTCATACTTCAATTTTCTAGCTCGTTGATACGCTTGTACTACTGTGAATATCCTGTAAGAGGATACGGTAGTTGAACTCCGGATATTTTCGCCTAACATTCCTACTTTTTTCTTCTCATGGGGCGTCACTCATTAGCTGCGTGCAAGAAGTTAAAAGACTCAAAGAAAGTAAACACAAATAACTAACTTCCAAAAATTATCAAGCAAATTGGAAATAAAGTTGCCAAGTTTAATCAATAATAATAATAACAATAAGGCCAAGTTTAATACTTGTAGAGTACTGCAAGTATATTTAATTTTAGCCTGTGAGCAAACGTTCTATATATTCAAGTTTGTACAATATTGGTCCGCAAATTATGATTTTATTTGTGTTTCTCAGTGCCATTGTCTGTTGTTCTTCATGATGTCTTACTTCTTACTGAATATTTATCTTCATCAATTGGAGCAGCTTATTAAAGGAGAATAATAATATTATGTAATCCTTATTTAGCAAGGTGTCTGTCTACTTGGTCTTTAATGTTCTCTTTAATCTGTTTTATGTTCGTGGTGACCGATGTATCGTGTTGGTGAATTGTACAGTCAATGATGATCGCATCTCCTTTTGTTGAAAACAATTCATTTTCTTTCTGCTCAAACTGCATGCACTTTTGAATTAGTATTCTTTAGCTGCCATGGGCAAGCTGTGGAATCTGTGTGTGGACCCATTAATTGTCAGTCAAGTATTCACTCTAAAGGATACACTTTCAAAAGACCGGAAACAATTGTACTTGTAAACCCGCTTCTGTTGTTGGGTATCCATTTCTTTGGGGTGTGTTTCGAGCACCGTCAGCCCGGTGCGATCAGATAATTGCTCTATCTGTCCCTTGTTACCGCTCGTAATTACGGCCAGAAAAAGCATTGCAGCGTATCGACTTCCTATCGGACACTTCATATGAGCTTCCCATGCTATTGTTCCTATTTGCACCGTTCGTTACTTTTTGTGCCATCCCCGATACTAGTTGATGTTTTTATTAGTTATGTGGGTAAATTACAGATTTAAAGGAGGCCTTCTGTTTTAATCCATCTGAATTTCTTTACTGTTAATATTATCATGTTTATTATCGGAAGAAAAATACATTAAATTCATTGTACGAGTATTCCATTCTTTGCATTTCATTGTTTAAACTTCAAGGTTGTGTTTACTGAGTGTGATGCAGAAGACAACAATTTTCTACTAGTGTACTCTTGTGCTGAAAGACGAGAATTTCTTTAAATTGATTTAAGATTAACTTTAAATCAACCTAGTTTTACGTGCGTCTGCTAGTCTTTCAATATTAACAGTTTTGTTCCTTGCCGTGCGGCAGCAGCTCTCGATCTCTAACGTTGTTATGTCACGCGATGCTCGTTTGGTTCAGATTCTTACGTCTGGCTGTTGCAAAGTGTACGCTAATTGCCTGCTAATGGTCAAAATTGTACGTGAACGGTGGAACTATCAGCTTATGAAGGATATGATGTGTCTCTTCTATTTGAGACTTGACTTTGAACTGCGAAAAGATGAGGTTATGCATGTTATGCGTGTGTAGTTGAGTGTTGTAATCATTGTGACTTGGTGGTAGAGAGTGGTGGTCGTAGATTGAGTTAGTCTTTTTCCTAATAATCTTGTGATTGTGAGATAGACGTTCAAACTACTGTGTGTGTTACAAAGTATAATTTCATACATATTGTAAAGTACAGGTGGCTTGTGCTTTACTTGTTACATATGAAGGTGACATCTGTATGGAATTGCGAGTTCTGTGGATGTATTGGCAGCTGCAAAATAATGGGATCAGTTTGCTACTCATTTGCTACATCTCTGACCGTTACAGAACATATTATGCAATATGTGTGTGAAAAAATTCGGTTTCTTTGCGTTATGGCTGTTATTGTTTTTTTGATAATTTAAATGGCGAATAATTTTTATTCTACATTAAAACACTTAACTCCTAGTCATCCTCAGTTTTCAACGTGGGGAAAATGTACAAGTGTGTTTTATATTAAAAGATACAGCAGGGTGTACTTCTCCGATTTGCAAAAAAATTGTGTTAAATTTTGTACGTAAACGATTTACTATTGAAAGATACAAAGTTTCAAGACGTCTTTATTTGCATTAAAATGCATCAAAACAATTATGTCACGAGGCAGCTAACTTAAAATAAGGTGCACTGAAAGCTATTCGTCACAAAAAGATAAATTTTATCGTGGATTTGTGACCGTGTTTATTGTTACAATTTTAACTGTCGGAACCTGAACAAAATTTACTCCACACGTGACATCCAAATCATCAAGCGCATCGTCTTTCATCGTGCCCTCACGATTATTACAAACGTTCCTGCCCTGAACTCTTCCATCACGATTTCGACCGCGTTGCGTTTTTTTATTGTTCAAAATTGTTTTACGGTTCCCAATCCGTGTTTTGAATTTTATTTCCATCCCATGCAATTTTAAGATTTCTTCCGTACGTTGTACAGGAATATCCATCTCCTCATTATGTACACATAGCGTGTCAATACTTCTGATGCCATATAGTGCCGCGCGGCGTCCAACCACCGGTGGTGCAATCCGCTTTTCTTCTGTGGGCATAAATTTTTTCTTCTTCGGAGCGACCTCGTCGGGTCTTTATTGTCGGCCGTAAAGGAGTAAAGACTGGCCAAGTAATTGGGTCGTGACCAACATCTCCTGGGTGGTCGAGGAGCCTTCTTCATCGTTCCAGCCTCACGTCAGATTCTGCAATGCTTGAACTCAACATTTTTCTCTAGTCTCGACGTCTTGCTGTGCATCTATGCCTGTTCTAGTGTTTTACTTTCCGAGTATTGAATGATTCCTGCACTGTGCTTTAGCGCGTTGAGGCTTTTTTGTAACTTGACAATTTGTTGACTATTGCCATTTTTTGACAGTATGTGCTTCAAAAATACAGCAGATTATTCAGCAAAGTGTATGTCTTTTGAAATTGAGTGACAATTTCCCCTTCGTGTTTGTCTTACTCTTGAATGTATTTTTTTTATTGTAGCGGAACTCGTTACATATCTTTTCTCACGAATTAGTCCCTAAGTATGTATCATTATCTAGTGAAACGATATCTTAAGAATAGTCTCGTTGACTGTCGTTTATTTTATGTACAGAATTATTTCCGTGACTTAATATAACTTAGGGCTCTTGTATTTTTTGCATTTCCAATATTTTTTCAACTCTAACTTTTTGGAAAAAAAAATTACCACGAGTATGTCCACTTATTGCTGCAATTGAGGTTTGTTTTCTGTTTTATCCATTCGTACTCTATTTTTCTTCACTAAATTAATGTACGTCGAGTAAATAAATTAAGTTTATGTGAACATACGCAATGGTTCGGCGCTTTATATCACATTTAATGCGATTTAGTAATCTCCAATTGTTTGAATTTTATTTCATTTTGTAAGTTCTGTTTACTGTTCGACATCATTGAATTTCGAAATTTTTTAAAGATTAAGTAAATGAGCCATAGTTATACGTTTTTTACAAATCTGAGGCATTGTTTTCACTTTTCATCTCGTTTAGTGAGAATCTATTATTTTTTGTAGTTTCCTGATTAAAATGACTTCACTTTCTCAATTTTTATCTTGAAAAGAATGATTTTTTAACTAATAGAATTCCACCCTCTGTCACTATCAAGAATGAAAAACTTATAGCCGAAGTTTCGTACGCTGTTGCTGTTAGTTCATCCAGTGACAAACCGCGCCTTAAGTAAAAAATCCAAGAAATTTCAAACGTTGTACTTCGTTTCGGTAACTTTTTCATACAGTCAAAATTTGGAACCTTCTAGTTTATAGCGATTTCTCATAAAATATTGTGGTAAATTTATTTCTTTTATGTCGCGATCTATTTTTATAATTTTGATATCTGTTTTCTCAACCGCTGTCTTGCGTATTGAAATCATAAGAATTTGTTATATTTTCTTGACAAATGGTATCTCCGGACATTTGTTCATTTATAAATGGGATTCTTTTAGGTACCATTATGTGAATGATGTCCGTGTCTCTATGAAGTTTTGCTCGTTGTGCTTTTGTTGTTGAGTTTGTTTGGTCTCACTTGAGGAGATCGGTCGAAAGCATTGCCTTTGTATCGTCGACTCGAGACGGTCTTTTCGCAGCCCCTTAATTTGGGATCATCCTTACAATAGGCGTGTGATTCTGACCATACCCCGCTGCTGCTGCTGGTCCCGGCCTCTTCCATGGCTCAATTTAAGCTCGATTTTGTCTCCTTCAAATAGAAATATCGCTCTTCACGTGCAGTGGGTTAAGAATGGGCGTCTGTTCGTAGTTTTTAGTTTCATCTGTGCGTCTGAGAGGGTATAAGTGTTCTATGGAAACTGTGAATCCTTAAATGTAGATATGTTGAATCTTTTTGACCCCTTAATCTTTAAGATATGCCCATGCCTCGTCACACTTTTAACTGACGGAATTTTTGTTTAGCTTTAGTTCATTTCTCATGCTGTTCAGTGAAGCGTCAGTATTGTATTCTGTATCGTATTTTGCTTCTGTAAAATACACCATAATTTGGTCCAACATTCTGAGTATAATTTGAAGTATATGCTGTTGTCCAACATTAGAAACAAAGCTCGTGTATAATTCTTCTATTTAGTACTGCTCGTTTCCGTTGCGCAGCTGCCATGTGCTTCTGAATATTAAGAATTAATGTGTCCTGTGTTGTCTACACGGCCGCCGTCCTGTACAACATTCTCTATAGATGATAGTACGTGCACGAGAGAGCCACCCTGTGGGAGGCTGGGCATACCTTTTCTGGAGGAGTTATTTCACGTTCGGCTTGACAAACACTAAGGATCCATCCTCTCCGTGACCAGCTCTGTATGGGGATCTGACTGCCTGTGAAAAGGTCCCTCCAATTGTTGAAGCTCTTAAGGTCTGTGTGATGAGATACCAACTGTAGACAGACTGAGCGCAACTGTCTAAATAAACGACTTACATTTGTTTTGTACATTCAAATAGTTCCGTACTGTATTGTTTATTTTGTATTTTAGTGTGTTTCTTCACTCTTAATGCACTGTTCTCAAGCTCTTTTTACATTTTTACTATTGATGGAAGTATTTCATATTTTAAGCTTACTTCCCTAAATTATTTTGCTTTTGCCGCATTTACTTTCACTGTTGCAGGTCTCAAAAGTGCAGGTTTTATTTAAAGTCTCATACTTTGGATTCCCAAACTACTTTTGCTCCTGTCTATCTTTTTATTTAATACTTAATTGCTAATTTGTTGATAACTCTCATGAATTTATAACAGTGTAAAACTGTTAAGATGTGTCGGCCGTATTCTGATTTGCAATTTGATCCCGTATTCGTTCGTAAACTACCGAGAAGTTCTTCAAAGCGTGTCCTGCATGGTACATTTATTCTGTTCACTACCAAGCCATTTCATTTCGAAACTTGACGTATTTTTCTTTTACCAAAAGAACGGAAATGACCTGGTCAGCAGAAATAATTATTATAAGCATTAAGAATGACATCATTTATTCTCTAGAATTTTGTCTTGAAGAAGGGACCAGTTATTTCAAGTAGCAAGCTCTTTGAAAATATTTTTTTTGTGAGAGGGAGGGTGAGGGCAGTAGCTGCTTGTTATTTCCGTATTTCTCTGCATTTCAGGTTCGAATTAAAATAAAGGAATGTGTCCAAACTCACGTATGTTGTTACTTCGCTTCAGTGTACTTAACAGTCCGTTTGTCAGCTCTGACTACAGTTAAATTTTGAATTTTCGTTGTACAACCTCCAATGAGCTGGTCCAAATTGTGCAAGCGAAAACGTCGTTGCGAATGCGACCCTGTATGTTTAACTGAGGTGTTGCGTGATAGTGCTGTCCATCTCGCGCTGCATTCCGTGTGCTTGACGTGCGCTCTCTCGGCCGGTCGTTTCGCCCCACGAAACACTGAAGTTCATCACTAAAACGTGAGGCCGTGTTACCCTAACAGCGGCCTGACCTCGCTTTCCCTCTGCCATAAAAGTCATTCTGCCATTGACGCGCATTTCTTGTACGGAGAAAAATTACGGGTTGTAACTGCTGTTTAATTTCTTAAGTACCGTGACCCAAACTGATTGCCCGAAGAAGGCTTTTCAACTGGATCAGAAATCTTTGGCTGTATCGGCCTTCAGTGACGTAGTATTTTTTTACGATGGGGTAGTTATTATGTATACATGTTTCAATATCACATCTTCCGTCGTCAGAAATGTTTTTAAAATTTTAATTAGGAATTTAGCTTCTAACGAACGGGCACGATGTTTTCATTTTGCATTTCATAGAAAGTATCTTGCGTAACTGAAACGTTCTTTGTATGGCTGCATACCCAGTTAGTCTAGTCACTATGTTGTGTGTACGACCGGCTGGGTTCATTCGTCACTCATGTGGTCTTCCTGTACCCCTGCACATCGACGTGACAAGGCGGGCATTTGCGGTTGCATGCCTTACTTTATGCTCCATGTGGGGACCCTAAGAGGCTGAAGTTCTAGTACTGAGAAATTGAAAATCTTTCAAAAGGGTTTCTGTATTGACTGCTGACGTGGTGCCTCACATGCCTCTAGTTGTACAAGTGTATGGTGTTGTTGTGCCATTTGGTAAAGTTTGAATTCTTTAACCAGATTAGCGATTTCATTTTATGGGAATGTGTAATGCCTTGGTAATTCAAGATAATATTGGCAGATTTGTATTCTGCAATTATGCCGAATCTCAATCTCAAGCATGGTTTAAGAGTTATCCGTTCGATATTTACGTTTAAATTCTTTGTATTAATTCATGCCCTCAATATCATATTGCAATACAACATTTTTATGCTAGTGTTATTTTGAACGTTGATGCAGGTTGAACATACGTAAATGTTGGATTTATTTTACAGATCAATGAAACGTGCGAAGGCTGCATTTCTTTTCGTGTAACAATAATCTTTACTGAGTCACTTTTAACTAGCGGAGTCACTGAGTTTTCCTAGTTACTACTACTACTTCCACTGGGTACTATTAGCTGAGTAAAACTTTTCCTACCCTCCTCCTTATCTGAAAGTTAAAGAGGTGGGCGCCTGAGCTGCAGTACCAAGGAAGTGGTCGCGCTACACGGAAAACATCTTAGAGGCGCACCGCCGCAAACCAAAGTCGTCCAGGTGCACTCGTTCAAACCGCACGCTTTTGTTCGTAAGCAACTCCTCTCCTTATCTACTAACCTCTCAAGGTTCTGAAGGATTTTCTTCGTTTGAGTAATCTACCTTGAGCGTCGTTTCTCATTGTGGTTTGTATAAATATATAATGCTGATCAGATTACATTTACATCTTTTTTGTGTTCTATTGTACGTCTCAGGAGATAGTTGCGAAGTCACGATATTATTCGAGAGATTCGAAGGCTACAAATAAAGAAATGCTTATTACTGTTTGATAACATTTAGAACATGATTTTAATAGTCTAATATCTCATTATTAAATTTAAACATTTTGTCATTTTCACGCCGCACAGTTTCAAAATGGGATTAATGAGTGATGCTAACTTTAGGAGTAGCTTCTTTATTTTCCATTTTATGCATGACTAGTCTGTTTCACGTCATGTATTTTGTCCGTTTCATTTTGTCCAAGTGTAATTTTTCGCTATGTAGCTCTTGACCAAGTTGCTACGTAATAAATTCATCAAAAGTAGCTTCTCCAATTCTATATACAATTATTCATCAAGTGGATACTCAAGTATATATTGAGCAATATTCTGCGTGGCAAAGTACATGGAATAATCAATTTCGCTTATAATATCTTTAGTTTAATTGACTTATTTTATTTGTTCAAACGAAACGGGATGATCACTTGTTTCCACCTTCCATCACTGCTGGACTGCATACCATGCACTATTCCAGTACCTTCGTTACAAATACCTCTATTTGTCTTTTTCATTTTTTCGCACCTGTTAATTTTTGTAATTTTTACTCGAATCTTCTGAAACACATAACAGTGAGTTCGCTTGATTTTTTATCTGCCTTGCATGAGATGTAACCTTGCAAAGAATTTTGAACTTTTGCAACGCGGCAAAGGAGTATAGTGTACATACTTCTAGTTTTCATGTTCTGAGTCGTGTCTTTTGCTTCAAGAATGTAACGACAAGACTATTATTTATTTTAAGTGAAAATAGAAGGAAGACTTCAGTAATTCTTCAGAGCGTGTAGTGTAGTTTTCAGTCTGTGTATGATCCGATCATGTTATTGGGAACACTTTATGCTAATGAGATAAATCTGTTCACCTCTTAACATTTTATTCAGTAGGAGACTAAGCTACTAGTCAGAAGAGGGAACACAATATTGACACTATTTTTAGATTCTAAAATTTTCATCCAGATTATGTGAAAGATTTCAAGTCACCAAATTGTGTTTGTTTGCTCCAGAACGTTTGCTGTAGTAATTGATGTTCTTTTAACACCACTAAATGTTTAAAGCAGACTTACTTGCGTTGTTAAGCAGCACGGCCGCTTACCTCATGAAGAGGTGAGCTTGTGCTGTTGCCTGCTGAACACTTGGCTGTATCGGTGAACGAGCACCCGCTGATAGAGGGAGTTGCTGCGCTGTTCACTGGAAGTGCCTCTCAGATAGCGACTGATAACTCAGCCCTGTGTGGTGTCTTCATCGTCTTCTGCAGTGACGTGGTAGCTCACTCTACTGCTCTTGCTGCCTTACACGCGTGTGCAAATGCCAGCGACACTTATGGGAAACAATTGTTCTCTGCATGAGTGTCATGAAGTACCCAACTTTTGCTACTTCATATTACTGGAAAGTATGAACGAAAACGAGGGCAGGATATGAAGTTTGAAAAGTTATATATGTATAAAATTCTCTTTGACCTAGCTAAAATTCTGCGTTGCTTGACCCATCCATTGGTAGCATAGTTTACGTTAAAGAATGTAGTATACTAACAAAGCATTAAGAAAACATTTAGTAAACAGCATTATCTCGGAAAGCACGAAGAAGTAGAAACACTGTCAAGATAATTTTGGAAAGTAATACTTGCATTGCTTTCTTCTAGGATTTATCTAAAATTCTGCGCTACTTGATACATTCTACGGTAACATGGTTCGTTTAATAGAATGTGCTCTACACAGCCCTATTTAATACTCGAGATTATTTAACTTTTTCATGATGGATTTTGCATTGTTCCTTGGTGCCCAATCTCCATTCTTATTAACAGTTTTTGATCTGCCTAAAGACACGATTCCGTTTTCGGATTTTTTCTTGCGCCCTTATTTGAGGGTACATGATGGAGTTTGGTGCATACTGATGTTAATTATCGGTCTCTTTTTTCCTGTGCTTGTCTTCATTTGTGCACTTTATCAGCATCGAATTCGAAAATTATTACTTTTGTTTTCGACTTCATAACGTGCGCTTTGCAAAGACGATTTGAGATTTCCTCATCTTAAACATGGAACTTGCTGAAGGATTCATCTCATGATGCGTCATAGGGGCGTCCTCTTTAAGAATTATCTTCATGTGCACATACTATCCTTTAGTACAACTGGCTGTGCTGATACGTCAGTTGCTACCACTGCCATGACGCTTCTGTTACAAACTCGTAGTACAAGAAGATAAAGTTGACAAATTTACGAATTGTTGTCTAGATTTTTCGCCCATGCACGCACTGTTGTCTAAATTTGTAAAAACAGTATTCCTTGTGTTCTCCCCGTCGAGTAATGAGTGTGTGAGGATAGGCGTGCTTCGCTCGCGTACCTCTACTCCTCTTCCTCCTCTTCCTCCGCGTACCCTCTCTCTCTCTGCTCGGTCTGTCGCCTCTACTCAGAGCTTCTTTGTCCGCACGCCACTTGAGCTCTAATTTGCGGAGACTCGTACGTTTCTGCTATCATATCAGGGCTGCTCTTACACAAATCACGCTAATATTGTACAGTAATCGATTTGTAAAAGGTTCCATGCATCCTCTCTGCAATGTTGCACGGACAGCTATCTGATACATGTAGTGTCTGTTCTTCTTGTGTGGTGATTCTTTATGGCAACTTCATATGTCATTTGAATTTCTTGAAATATAATAATGATAATAGCTATTATTGTAAAAACACTTGAGAGCAGAACAACATTCGCATGTACAAGTTCAGTAGGGGTTTGCGGTATTGCTTGGCAAGGATAGAGTGCATAAGTTATTCCTCCGCTATGCACATTTCCTTGCTACTGGCAAAAAATTTTACCCTTTTCTAAAGAATTCTATTTGAATTTCATACTTTAGCCCTCTTGAAAGACTTTCCTACGTTCTATTGTGAAACTGTTGACTAAAAAGAATTAGCTCTTCGTGTCATGATATTCATGAAAATGTGTAGCTCATAGGACCTAATTGGGTCCAGAAACAAAATATAGGCGAGACAAAAATTTGTTTTCAAAGCTGCCGGCTGTATCATCTTTTGTTAATCAAATCGTAATGAGGAACATTTCTCTTTTAAGTTCAAAATACAGCTGAGTTAGGAAGTACACCTGAGGTGACACCTCCTCATACAACAGCCTGCGCTGAGTTGCTGTTGTGCTTGCGCTAATGTTGTGTGTCATTATACTATAGTGAGTATCGGATGAGCTTAACCTCCAATTATCCGACACATCCATTTAGAGCATCCATCCATCAGCCGAGGCGCAACATGAGTCTTGGCTGTCGTCACCGACACGCCTCGTGGTTCCCCTCGCATCTATTATATGTGTATAGACGTGGGTACACTTCCCTCGTGCGCGCTCTTTTGCTGTGAGCGGATATTCGATGTGACCTTCTCTGTCCCGTAACTCCGCTGACGGTGGTGGCAAATCAAACAATTTCACTGTCAAGGTACTTATTTTTGTGCGGTTATTAGTTTTGAGTACTATTCAAATTTTAAAGGTTTGCACTCGTAAATGGTGTTTCACTTCTAGTCAGTATTGTTGCAGCATCTTTACAAATGTTTTTTTAAACTTTCACATTTTTCCCTTTTTTTGTGTATTTACCGTGGTTTTAGTTATCAAGAGTAGTTCGATAGTACTACACAGAAAAAAGTAAGAAAATGGCGTTCATCATATCGTCAATAAAATATAATACTTTCAGCTTGTTGTTTGCGTATGTCCGTTTACTGATTTTGTCTGTAATATTTTTCATAACCTTTTTACGGATGATTTTTTGTCCTCGAAATTATTAGAATTTATTTTTTAGTAGTATGAACGGTAATTTCCTCAGAATAACGTAATGAAAAACATTATTTCATTTAGAAAAACCTACTGTTTACTAATCTTTTATTTAGTTGGCGCTGTTTAAGGTAGAGACTACAATAGAGATTGTTAGCGAATTGAAAGTGTTCTAGCTCAGTAATTTTACATTCTGAAAATATAGTATTTAATCACCTTTTATGTGGACTATAGAGGTGCTATCAAATTCTGCTACTTTTCTGCGGGTTTTCAAAGTCGTTGAATGTGTGATGCCAAGTAGTGTCATTTTATACATAGAGATTGAAAAATTGTTAGTTTTTTAAACGTGGTCTCTCAGTTCAGTTACAGCCGTTACAATTACGTCATTTGGGAAGATTGTTTCTAGTTTACGCATATGCACGCTTCATCCATTTATTATATTTTTAATATTTTATACTAGTCATTTTGTTTTGATATTAGAAATATGTTGGAGACGTACATATCTCTGTTCAATTTGATCGTGATCTCTACTAGTTTTGGCTCAACATGAATGATTCTGACATTGTTGTTTGCCTCGACATAGTTTTTACGTAATTTTTCACTTTGAGTGTTGACAAATTTGTGAAGTTTTGTTTCTTCTGACATCCATATAATAATGGTCGGTTATACTCGTATTGACTTACCTCTTGATATCGTCCATAACTGCTGACTGAGATCGCTCTTATTGTGGCTGCAGTCGTTAAGCCAAAAAGATAATAACAATATATTGACTCGATAAACTTCAATGTTTGTCAGTTTGTAGCAAGTCTTGTTAAAATTTTGCATTCGTAGTCCTAGATGCATTGAGTTTTAGGAATAATTTTTTTATCGTATTTAAAAATTGATGAATTTTAGAGTGAAAATTATCAAGTTTTTATGAAAGCCACCTTGCTTATTTTCGTTTTACAGGTGTGTTAATCTTGTTTCCGTTATTGCCTTTTGATGTACTGTGTAATGTTTACAGAATTGCTACAAATTCTTCCTCGCGTTCATATTTCATAGATCGTGAGCCTGAGAAGAGAGTTCTAAATTTGATTGTAAGGTCTAGTAAAGTCTCTAGCTACACCCCTGTTTAAGAAGCTCTACTCTAGAGCATGCCTCTAATGCTCGACCACGTGCTCGTCCCGTCAAAGCCTCGCGGCCAAACTTGCCCTGACAGTCGCTGCGCTCAACGATCGCTTCCCCTCATTGAGCAGAGTTTATCCACATGGCAATCTTCTTGAGTTGCGCGACACATGTTTCAACAATTACCTACTCTGAAATTATGTTTTTTTAGCGTGTTCGTTTTCACTCATTCAGGAGAGGTACTTCGCCTGCTTTTATTAGTTAAAGGAATGTACTTACACCGCTTTCATCTGCCAAGCTAGAGCTGGTTAATATTTTGTTGTTTCACGGTAATTTATGTATCTTAAACTTGGGAAATTTAAGAATTAGGTAATTTTCATTCTTAAACTTAAACTGCTTAACACCTGAACTAAAAGATTTAAGTTTCCTGTATTGAAAGCTCAGCATGTAACTTTTCACAGTGTTCTTAAAAAAACACTGATCACCTCATAGCAAAATACTTAGGATGGTAGTGTGACATTTATAGTGTCCATATTGAAGCAATGCTACTGAACATATGCTTATCAATTTTATTTTACCATTTCCTTCGTCTCGTAATCAGAAAAATGAGCAATAAACTGTTGCAGTGACCGCCTTGCTGGAGCGCCACTGCTGTTCGGTTGGCATTTGTTAGTTGCTGGAGATGAGATTTTTCATTTTTCTTTCTTGCTCTGAGGACTTTTCAGGTATAAGCGCACGTCTTGCTTGCTTGTACTACCTTGCTTTCCATAGACATATCGTTCAGTCAGAACTATCCGTTGAACATCACACACACGCGAAGGAACAGTAAACGGAAACAGATAGTCGCTCAACTGATTTCGTTGAGGATGAGCCAAAGGTCGAAACATTCAAACTCAATGTTTTTTTCTATTATTCGTTGACATTTCCTTTTTAGTGAATAATTGCTGAATAAATTGTACAAAATAGTTTAGTTCATTGAAATAAAGAATGTTTGCTGTTTTTTATGGTCGCGTTAAAAGGTACACTTGAATAATGAAGAAGTTATCACGAATGTGGTGTGATGCTTGAAGTGAAAGTGCGTGTGACGATCATGATGAAGCGTCGGCCGTAAAACAGATGGACTCTGTTATAAAGCAGGCTCTCAGTCGCCACGCACTGCTCCCTAGGGCCTCCCTTGCGTTGCTGGCAGACCCGTGAGCTGCGTGTCGCTGTGTTGCTGCTGCTGCTCGTGCGTTACTTACGACCGTCGCACATGCATCTTTAATTATCAATACATGAGCCATAAATGCAGGGCCTTATTACCACGGTCACTTTATAGGGCGACTAGTGTGTTTATTGATCGTCGTCTGCCCTTGTTGATGATTTTGCTTGTTTTCTGTGTAGAATCTTCAACGAAGTTTAATCGTAGATGTTATCCATGTTCTCGTTTCTTTATTTGTATGTTGAAATATCCGTAAAGACTAAATAAGATATTTTCGTTAAATGGTTTCTTTTGCCTGTTACCGTTGCCAACACTTGGTAAAGCAATTCTGCATCAGCGATTGCTGTTTGCCTTATTCTGTCAAACTACGTTGCTTCAAAATTAATATTCTCATTTTCATTTCGTTTATTTCACAATCATTATTTTTTTGTGCAGCCATTTTGAAAATTTAATACATTTTTCGAGTAGATGTCACCTGTTCTATCTTAAATTATTAAAGCATAATTTTTCGCCTTTCTGTGGTGATATATCCTGTGAAGCTTTCTCTTTTACCCCTAATAATTTTTCCCGTTATTTTGCTTTTTGGTTCATTTATTATTCATCTAAACAGGCATTATATACTAATTAAGTTGTCTATTGAAAAAATAAAAAGACAGAGAACTTTACTCTCATTTAGGTGGATAATGGAATTGAATGAACTCACGTATTTGCAGAACAACACTCCTTTTTACACATAGAATAGAATAAGGCAATAGGAACGAGCCGTTTGGCCCATTCTTGGTTCATATTTTCATGTAGCTCTTCATCAATAGTTTGCATTGCAATACATGTTTAACTAAACATTCCTTTGTTACGTGAGTATAAAAGACGTAAAACTTTAGGTTTGTTGTCGAAATAACTTTGATATTCGTCTGGTATTGTATACTCTACCATAATTTCTCCCGTTGACCAAGCAATGGATTACAGGGCAGTTGCCTTCTGGGCTTCATATTTAATTACTGTTATTATGTTTTATTTCACAATTTATTCCTTTGACGTCTTGTATTACTTTGCATTCCAGCCAACTTATAAATTTGTGTTTTTGAAATGTGATTTTAACTTCTGAGTTATGACATGAAAATACCATGCTTAGCTCTTCTCTTTAGCTGCAAAACTGGAGGTGAAAATGTGATTGTTACAACTTGTAATAACTTAGTCATGCAGAACTAAAGGGAAGACTGAACTTGATGCAAATATCTCATCTTGATGTATGCACACGAGTCGCTGGCAGGATTTTATTGCTGTTGAAGTCCCTGAGGTTATTTCTAATGACCAGGTAAGAGGAGCCTCGTGGTCACAAAAGTGGACGTTAGAGGCGTCATGAGCTGTGCTGCCTTTGCGTCATAACACTGACTCTGTCCGAGCCTCAATTTTCTTGTCCTCGGCTGTTCTACTTTATTTTAAAGCAAATTGTTCGTACTCTTTGGACATTTTACTAAAACATGGTCACAGTGAAAATTTTCGTGCTTAGTTTCTGAGGAATTTATGATATTTTTGTAGGGAGTTTCAAAGTTTGTACTTACCGTAGGAATTTTTATTGTTATGAAAATTTCATGGTTTGTAGCGGAGTTCACGATATTGTCGTTTTAAATTTCGTGGTGCATGCCTAGAGAATTTATGATGGCGTGAGGAGCTTTGTAGTATATCATTGGGAATTTACGATAGCCTAGTGCATGCATGACTTCATATTTTGTTTTTTGAGACACATTTGATACTTGTATGGAAGACTTTAGCGTGTTTATTGAAATATTGTATGATGCTATAGTTAAACGCTTCGTGGTTTGTTATACGGTCGCCAACTCGTCACAATATTTAAGAATATCATGGGTGTTTTTATGTTGAGTTGTTTAAAACATATTACATGGTTCGATGCCGACGATTTTTTTGATTCGATACAGAAATCGTACAGCCAAAATAGAGTTAGTGATTCATACAGTTTGATTAAATTGTACAATATTACTGCAGATGCCTCTGAATTTAACCTGTCTGCGGTTTTGTACGATTTTCTTATTTGCTCCGTTTTCAGAAAATTATATCACTGATAATTGACTTTTATCTCTGTAAGCCAGTTTTTAGAAGTGCTGGTAGTTTGAGTTGATAAATTTTGTTTGGTAGCTGCGTGAATTTTTGGTATTAATAACCTACAATGTATTACCCATTTGCTTGAAATTCTTGTCTTTCCATTTCACAATTTAAATTTCATTTCGTAGTCGTCAAAGAATATTCTATTTATTCCTAACTCCCTACGTTGTTTTTGCAGTTGTTAATTTTATTACAAAAATCGACATAAAAGGTTGGAGAGTTCTTCGTTTTCTTTGAAATTAATCTTGCGCTAGAATATTCAGTTTGTTGACCTACGAATATTACAGGATATTTTATTCTTTTCTCACCCGGTAGTTATGTAAATCATCTTTGAAGATGCATAAGTAGCTTCATAGACGGGAGTAGGTTTAAGACGAGTTGAAGGGCATGCATATTCATTGCTTCGGTAGCATTTTTTTTCATCGAGAGATTCTCGCTATGGATAATTGTGTGTACTGCAACTAGTGCGTTAGCATGTGAGAGGCTATTAACCATTTCTATTTTCATACAATTGTCTGATTATTAATTTTAATTCGATGAGAAGAATTTTTTGTATTCAACATGCACGTATTTTAACTAGCGCAACCGCTACAAAATTCTTTGTTCTTAATTAAGCAGCGAAACTTGACAATTTGACATCAATTGTGTGTTGATTACAAGTATGATTGTTTACTGAATCAATGCAGTCTTTCAAGTACTATCATTGCCTTCAATCTGTCTAGAGTGCTGCGGTAAATTTGCTTTCGTACCGAAATAAATCACGAATTCTCATAAACTCTGCAAGGAGCTTCAAAGGCGGGCGCGAAGTATAGCTGGTCAATACTCAGGTAAATTGAAACAAGTTTATGTAAACGCCTTAATTGGAAAATGTTGTTGAAATGCTTGATAATTGATTGATTCCATGGAGTACGTACGTCACCTGCATGACAAAGGATATAATTAATGTTTCTTGGTCGTGCCCAAGCGTAGCATTATTATTCGAAATGATTTAGATAAGTTTTATATCATTTCTTTTTCAGCTGTATTTGTATCGTGGCTTTTTATAATTTCCTCATGTGTTATGTATTAAGGTACAGCTCGGTATTCCTGTAAACACTATACAGTTGATTCTGTTTTACTTGGATTATGAGTGTACTGATTATTATCTCTTGTCTACGACGGACGATGGCAGGTCGTTCTCAGTTTAGTTGTGATAGAAGCAATGCTATTATTTTAAGCAAACTCGTGCCGCTACTCATACCGTATTACACTGCTAGATTATATATAGACACACAATATAATGGTCAACTTCAAGATCATTTTGGTAACTCACTGCCCAATTGCTGAAAATGTCTTCGATTACTAATAATCTCAAATTTTGATATGCATCGAAGAGTTTTCTAATTTTTTCTGTCTAATTCTTGAGCATTACAATGCAATTTGAACATGACTGTTGAAAGACTGGTCTTGAATCCTTCGGCGGCTGAGAAACATTGAGAACGCTATATTTTGGGTGCTCCCACCATACATGTCCAGTGTGGTACGTTGAAGGGTGCCTGGAGTGAGGCCGTTTCTCTGGAGACGTCACCGCAGAGTTGTGAGTCAGATGGAGATGTCAGAGTCTTATCAAACCCTATAGATCACAGCCCATAGCTCTCTCTTTCTCTCTCTCTGCTCCAGGTCTGGGCTCATGCTAGTCTTGATTCTACTACCGCGCCTCTATACAAGACACGCTGCCTTCCCTCAAACTCAAGTGTAGAGGCGTGTCCTGCCAAACTCTAATTGTCAGCAAAACAGTAATTTAAGTCGATTGTGGTATGATCCAAAATTTACGAAAGTATACAGAAGTTGGAGTTGAATCGGCTATGGAGTTCGACTGCGAAGATTTATTGGGTTGGATGTTATACCTCCGATATTGCTATCTTACATTGTATACATTGTGCAAGTAGCACTTGCCCAAAGATATACATTAGTCGTGAAAATAAATCACAATCGTTACTGCGCATACACTTAAAGTTACATTTTTAATCATTTCCCAAAAAATCCTGAACCGTTAAACGTCACTGTCGGGAGAGTTTGTTAGTATCTGTAACATAATTTTATTGTTCCTGTAACAATGCCGAAATTCTACTGCAGCTGCTTGCGACTGTATTGTATTTTTTTAGGCAATTGTATGGCTATGAACATGAATTTGGTATATAATTTCGGATGGAGTTTTATAAGTAGTTGCGCTTCTGGTAGATTAGATCTTCGATATATTGCTATAGATAAATTGCTTCTTATTCTAGAGACCATTTAATCAACGCTTTACTCGGGTTCATGATAGAAAATCGAGTTAACATTACTGGAAATAATTTTTTGCTCAACTGTGAAATGAATATAGAGCCTTGTCTCCTTTTTTAGACAAATAATTACATATGTTTTATTTGTCTTGTAAATACATGGTCAGTATTAGTCAACTGCTTTGATTTATTAAAGTTTTGTTGACTCGTCACGCATTTGAATTAACTAATTGAGGTAGTCATGTTTTAGCAGTGTATCAATCTTGGTTCATATGAATATAATTTTGTATCACTTCGTTGGAATGCTGAACAAGTTTTTTCAGCCAACACAGCGTCCTACTTGGCTGGCAACACATGAAACTGGATCCCTGATGCAATTTCTGGAGGATGTGTTTTCTATTTTACTGAAAAACCTCTTGGGATAGCACAGTTGTGTAAATATTTTGAGAAAATCAGTGTCAATATTTGGTTTTCATTGCCTGGTAGTAACGTTAACTACAAATGAGTTTCTTCATAAGAAAACATGCAAAATGTACAAGGCTATGAATATCAATTATAGAATACTGACGGTTTTGTATTCTGCAAAATGGAGCGAAGAGTACTAATTTTATTCGTTTGATACTTATTGCAACGTAGCATCAGCATGTAGTGTATAATAAATTTTAGTTTGTTAGGTATTACTCTAATTCGCATGAGTTAACGATTTCCTTACGTGCTGTTTATCGAATGCCATACTTTGTTTTTCAACGCAGCTCGATGATTTGCTCTTTATTGCGATTCTTTATTAAAACAAAACTAACATATGCTGTCCTAATCCCTCTATATCATTAGAACAGCTATTTTGAGACTGGTCTATCATGGTGCTACAAAATAAGAGGCTTCTCAGTTAGGTCGTTGCCGAGGTCTTGCTTTGTGCTGGCGAGCAGGACAAAACTTTCGAGTTTTCAGATGTTCGGGATAAATTGTTGTGACGACTAAAGGGAATCAAACTCTGGGCTCACCCTAATTGGTAGCTTAGCCTGCACATTGATTTGTTAATCATGGTTCACTTTATTTACGTGTTTGTTACCATTTATCTTCCTTCAAAAACAGCTCTCTTCACTGGAAACCTCCCCGTACAACGGACTTCTCAGTAACGTGATCAATTGCAGATGGTATTCAGAAAATCCGTTCACATCTCTGATCCTCAATGGGCAGCTGGATGACACAGAAAGAGGACTTAAGTGCTAGAGCAGCATTTTTTAACCTTTGATGGCAAATATTATCTATTTGCAGCGGGCCCTCGGTTGAGAAACGCTGTGGTCATGTTACTAGGCTCAGGAAGACTAACGCAGAGACAGCTCAGTAGTTTATAGTACACCGCTGACACAATTTAATGCCTCGGGTTGGGTATGATGCTTAGGATAACCAATTGCAATCAATGGGTAGAGATAAGACTCTCTCTATGAAACGCAATAAGTGTAGGCTTCGGAAAGTATTTGCAAGTTTTCAGTTGTGTGTACTTTGCCTCAGGCAGACAACGCTTTATCGTGCTTGTTGATCACCTCAGTAGGCAGGTAACCTACTGTAATTTGCAGAGGCCATCAAAACTGTTGTCTAGTTACGTTCACAGTGCTCGTTATAATCTTAATCTCATATTTCGTTTAAAAACAAGAAATATATGCGATTTTAATATCACATAAAAGTTACCATTTATGGATGAATGAGAGTAGTTTGTAGAATGCAAATTCATCTAAAAATAGAAAATACGTCACTACACTTCCAGTACTTAGTTTTTTAAAAATTTGTTTACGCATAATTCAACTCTCACGTACAAAATTCGTGTGTATTTGTTAAAAATTGGCGCAGACTTCAGCTGTAGCAGTGATTCCGTTTGAGCTTACAGAATAATATTATTTATTTTACAGTACACCCAATTGAAGTTATAAAACTACCTAGCTTTATAGCCTAAATCTTTGATTTGCAGTTACTTGTAGATATTAAAGATGACCTTTACATCATACATGCTAGCGAAAGATTTGAAATTCATCTTTTATTGGCAAGCCTACAGCACATTTCTTAGTTTGGGCGCTAAGCATGTCAACAGATCGTGGCCAAATTAGGAGGCGTGAGTTACGTGTGTTTCCATCAATTCGATACTAACCTCTTTTTCGGTTCCATACTTCCCAAGTTCTTGAAGCAGATTCTAATATTTTTCGTTATTGTTGATTTTATCTTCTTTATCTTTCTTTTCAATCATGCATGCTACCTTTCATGACCAATACTATTTAAGACCTCCTTTACAAGTTTTATTATTATCTGACAGAATGGAAATTTATCTTCGTGAAAGAGATATTTCTCTAGCCTTTAAGCTGGAAAATAATGAAGTGTCGAGGTGATTCGTGTAGCCCATTTTGTCCGCCATTTTGAAACTCGTCCGTTACATCACCCTCTTCATTGTCTGTTTATGAATGCTCAAAGAAGAGTTGCAGCTTTAGTTCTGCTCCCATCGATCGACGCAGAGCGTTCTGATAGTATTCCTCTCTAGCATTCCTTATCAATCATGCATCTTAATTCGTTAAAGCTTTTTAGGTATTCAGTACTTTCTTAACATTCTTGAGCTCCTTACATTGCTTCGATTATAAGATTGTCGTAGTCTGTAATGGAAATTTGTTTAAATTGGTCCCTAATTTCATAAAATGCAATTCAAATTCTCTGTGACAAACAATTCAATATCTCTTTCAATGAGCACGACTTAATGTTTGATGTGATGCATTTTGATGATGGGTTTTCAGAGAAGTCAGTAAGGTGCTGCACCACCGCGCTCGTGCTGTGAAATTCATTTTCATTGTTTTTCCACCACTCGCTCCACTTGAGATTTTAGGTATGCATTTTCTACCAACTCCAGAATACTTGCTCAAGCAAATTTGGTAGTATTGCTTGACCTTTCGTTCCTAGTTTATTAACGATTACCTCGTTCTTACGCAAGTTATGGAGTGCAATTTTCACCAAGATTCGTTTTATGTTTGACAGACAAGCAAATGTAATATTCGATGCTAGTTCTGTTGCAGCTCTTAGTAGGAATGTATAAAAAATGTAGGGATCGGTTTTTAAGATACCTGTAATTTTATTGGTACTGGTAACAGAAGTCAGCCTAAAGTGAAGGCCTTTAGTGTGGGAGGAATCGTCTAATTCAATAATAAATGTTCTGGTATTGGCCAGTTGTGACGTTTAGAAGTCCGTCATTACTTCTTGTTCTGTGAATTAGTTACACGCATGTGTTACATGAGTGCGCGTGCGTATTTTAGGTTTTGAGTTTTAGGTTCTTATCTGCATAGCAATTGAAAACACATACTTAATTTCCCATTATAGTGCTTTGAAAAGTCAGTGCACTGCCGTATTCACTATAATACAATTTTACTATTGAAAACTTTACTTTTGTTTTACATTCAGATTTCTGATCAAACTGTCTGGCATTAAATGATTAAGAATAATTAAATTGTACGCCTGGAAAATGCATTTAAAGCTACTCGTTTATGGTAGTACTGACCATTTATGTCCTGGGAGAAATATTATGTCCTGGACAATCAAGGCTTCTACGTTTTAGGAATGCGATGTGCCAAATGGTACGCTCTGAAACATATGCATCCATTTCTACATTTTCTGTTTCGGGTCCAAAATTTTGTTTGCTTGATTTCAGTGGTTGTAATCCTTAATTTTGTCCTTCGAATTCTGATTTTCAATTTTGTTGTTGGCCCAAATTTTTTCCTTGCCAGAATTGCCAATAAAAAACAGATCATATCAGTTTGTTCTCTTTTGATACGAATAATATACACATATGCAGCATGGGTAATGACCTCAATATAAACAACACATGAGTAAATTTTTCTCATACGGACTTTGGTAGCTAACAACTCGTTGAGTCCCAGAGCACACCGTACTCCGGAGAGCTCAGCTGAGCCCGGAATTATTGAATTGCTATTCAAGTTTTGAGTGGACCGCGGCATCCGCAACATGCACACACTCTGTCCTGGACACTTCAATGCTCCCGTCGCAGCAACCATGTTCAGCAGCTCGCTGGTATGCCGGTTGATCGATGTCTATTATTTTAGTTCATTGCTTCCTTGATTGTAGTTTTTGTTAGACGTTACTGCAGGTGTCACGCAGGAGAAAATTAACGTCAAAATTTAGCCATGTAGCTATGAATCTCGAGCTTGAAATTTTTTCTTTTAGTTTTTAGATAAAAATTGTTACATCCAATGTTAATTTAAGCTGAATTTATTATGAATAAACGAGTATGTAATTTAAAAATCAAGTCAATGGATCGTGATGCCCTGATAGAGGAGGAATCTGTAGAACAAGTTAGTTTCAAAATGATTTTTTCTAAGTATTATTGCCTTCCTAAACTTCTTTCATTAACTGCGTGTTTCAAAATATTTTTCGCAATTTCAAAAGGTTTGGAATATTTTCAGTCCGC
Organism: Trinorchestia longiramus; assembly: GCA_006783055.1. Classification (NCBI taxonomy): domain Eukaryota; kingdom Metazoa; phylum Arthropoda; class Malacostraca; order Amphipoda; family Talitridae; genus Trinorchestia; species Trinorchestia longiramus. The sequence continues at coordinate 96,819 of VCRD01000072.1, read as the reverse complement.
CATCTATTTTATTGCGAATAATGGAATATTTCACGTTTCTGAATGCAAAGGATTCTAGCGCCCACGATGGTTTTAATACCGCCTGTGTGAAACTTTAAAACTGTACTTTTATCAGTTGATCCTGTATTTGATCAACTCTTCATGCGTGGAAAACCATCAAGTTTAAACATACCGTATTTTCCGTTTTTTTCCCCTTTAGATCAATAGCCAGAAACTATTATAGAAATAATGTTTAAATGATTCTTTGCATGTCATGCTGAGGGTAGAGGCTGCCACTTGATGTAATTTTGATAAGCAAAAGTTGGTGAGGTATACATCATCGCGAGAAATGTGCATTTGCGTGTGTGTAAAATCATCAATTTACAATTGAACTATTTTCTTTCAATATGATCTGCAGATTTATTTTGCGATTTACTGCGCAGAATTTATTGAATTTGCCTCACTCGATTTGTCCTGCTGGTTACTGTATAAGGTGAATGAAAATTACGCTCTTTTGAAAATTACGCTTGTTAAAAATCTACCCATTTAGTCAAGTAAACAATTTTTTAACGCACTATATTTTACAACTGAGCTGCGTGTGCAGCCATGGAATCTGCCCTGGTGATGTTCGACAACATATAGAGTGCGACTTGCCAACGTGCGCAGTGATACTTTACGACGCACTAAAGTTTTTGCGTGTTCCAATGACGCGCTCAGCATTTCTTCATGCCATTAAATTGACGCCCGTCTCCTGGTCGATAACTTGGGAAGGATCTTTGCGGCTATTAATTAAAGCCATTTCTCAGGGATGCCTCCCGCATACCTAGCTTAATCGTCGGGAAATATGAACATTCATCAATTACCAAAGATAGAGTTTACATAACTTATGTAGAGGGAATGACTGTTCGGCCACGAAGCTCGTTTTAATTGCCTTGTGCAATGATAAAATTGCGCATACATCTACAATATTGTTGTAGAGTTGCAGTGGCTTTCATGTGCTGCCGGTGATAATTTATAATCCAGTAGCCGGCTTTTTCCGTTGAGAGAACTGACAGTAGAACTGTTTCGCAACTACGATCTGAAATACGAATGAAAAACTTTCAACAGTTTGGAAAATTATTTGTTTCTTTCTAACTCAACGCTTAACACTATCCAGAAATTCAAATATTTATTCTAAAATAAAGCATTTGATGCAAATTGTTTGATGAAAATAGTTAAAAGTTTGGTTTTTGTAGTATTAAATATATTCAATTACTTTTTATGAAGTTTGCTCGTCAAGTTTCAATATCAGTTTTGAGATTGTCATTATTTAATAGTAATCCCAAGTAATGGAACATTCGTAATTACGTTTGTAGAAAAATTTTCCTGGTTAAATATAGCAGGCAGAAGTGTTCGTGCGTGAAACATATATATATATATATATATATATATATATATATATATATATATATATATATATATATATATATATATATATATATATATTTATTGTATAAATATATGTATGTAGAATGTTTTTATTTGTTCGAACGAAGCATCATGATTTAATAAGTTTATTGTAGTGCATCTAAATAACTGCACAAATGGGGAACTCAAAAAGACTAACTTCATGGTTGCTCATTGCATACTACTCGTGTATCTGAAATATGTCTGAACTGAACGTAAATCCTCGACTTACTTTCCTGTATTCAGAGGAAATCCGCTCTTCCTACAAAAATACACGCGAATTCTGCACAGGAAAGTCATTAAAGTCTGCAGCACTGTTGGATCTCCAAAGATCAAACTTCCAAGAATTTAAAAAAAATTCAAGTAACCATGACCAGTGAAATGCTTCGTTAATGCATTACTCTATTTTCTGGATGGTTGTTGGTAAAACTCTTGACCTCCTCCAGGTCAAAGTCAAAGTTCTTGGAGCTCAGTTAGTTGTTGTGTTAAGGA
>VCRD01000072.1:67350-94004 GCA_006783055.1 Trinorchestia longiramus | reverse complement strand
TAGTAACCCCAAGTAATGGAACATTCGTAATTACGTGTGTAGAAAAATTTTCCTGGTTAAATATAGCAGGCAGAAGTGTTCGTGCGTGAAACATATATTTTGTATAAATATATGTACATATGTAGAATGTTTTCATTTTTTCGAACGAAGCATCATGATTTAGTAAGTTTATTGTAGTGCATCTAAATAACTGCACAAATGGGGAACTCAAAAAGACTAACTTCATGGGTGCTCATTGCATACTACTCGTATATCTGAAATATGTCTGAACTGAACGTAAATCCTCGACTTACTTTCCTGTATTCAGAGGAAATCCGCTCTTCCTACAAAAATACACGCGAATTCTGCACAGGCAAGTCATTAAAGTCTGCAGCACTGTTGGATCTCCAAAGATCAAACTTCGAAGAATTTAAAAAAAAATTCAAGTAACCATGACCAGTGAAATGCTTTGTTAATGCATTACTCTATTTTCTGGATGGTTGCTGGTAAAACTCTTGACCTCCTCCAGGTCAAAGTCAAAGTTCTTGGAGCTCAGTTAGTTGTGTTAAGGACCGTCTGCCCCTGGAGACTGTTTGGCATACATTGTTTACTTTCTATTGTGTTTAACATACATGCACGTGTATTTGTTGAGGATTTACGTCATGTTTATTCTGAATTTTCCATCGTAAAGTTTTGAAAGGCATAGGGTCATATCAGAATTGAGGACACAAAAAAACAATAATACAGCAGGAAACAACGATATTCAAAATTAGTATCCTCAGAAAACACTAAGGTTTGTAGGAGAACCATCGAGTAGTTTCAAGTAATGTTAAGATTACGTAACTCATGCATTATTACACAAAACTAATACTCAAACCATCTACATGACCTCCAGGTAATTATGTTCAATTAATGATCGAATGGATAGTTACGTACAACATTACTGAAGAGACAAAATGACTCCTGTAATAGGTCGGAGCCAAAGGAGCTTGTAGGCTGTCTGAGTGTCCATTTGATTAGCAGTGGTAGCGCTGATTTGCTGCTGCCTCCGTTTTATCGTGCGACCGACACATTCCTTCTTGTTCGCTCTCTCTTATCTTGCTGCGCTCTTGCTCCTCTGCCTTCATTATTTTCCAGCAGCCCATTTATGTCGTGCCATCCAGCGCAAAAATTTGCATGAATCTTCCGTTGCTCTTCTAGTCATATTTTGACCCCTACCTCAAATTTCTCTTCGTATTTATCAGAGAACGTAAAATTGTGAAATCAGCTTGCTGAGTTATAGAAATATCTGCTAAAAGGCTTCAAAAACTTAGCCACTTGTTTTCGAGAGACTTCTTTGCGCTAATAATTATTGCATTCTGTGCAATTTTTGAGGACGTGCGACTTATCTTGATAACGATTAGTCTGCTAGCTACATTAGCATTAAGTAGCGCGCACTAGCTCGTACATGTTACGTATTCCCTCTTCTTGATGCGTACACCTGAAAAATAATGCTAATGAGATGATCGTGATGATATCGCTCGCTTAGAATTCCAAGCATTTATTTGCTATTTTTAATCTTCAGCTTGCAGTTGTATTCAGGCAGGACCACGGTGAGAATTATTCGTTCATTGTATACATTTGCATTGAACATCCAAATTTTAACGTTGTATTGTTTTGTTTTGTTTTGTTATAGTCACCGAGATTTCATGTTAACACAATAATTTATTCATGTTATTCGTTTTATTATGCAGGCATTTTGATTTTGCGTCAAAGCTTAAATCTCATCAGAGTGATGTGCTGAAGAAAATTATTTCTTCATGTTAGACGACTCCACCCTTTTCTAGGGATATGTAGGATTATTAAGCTCCTTACGGAAATTGTACCCGTCTTTTCAGTATGCGAATATTTGTTTAGAATTGGCCTTATTTACAGATCTCATTTACAAACTCTTGCAAAATCAGCAATGCTTGTTAGAAGAGTTTTTTGTTGGATTCATTGTTTTACATGTCTTTCTTATTTATTTTACTTTTATTTTCTTACTTCATATTTTACTTTGATGTGCCTGCGCTGCATCTTGTGTGTAGCATAGCTGGGCTGTGGTGACAGCGACGGGGAACTTAGAGATGTGATGCAACGCAAGTTGTCGTGCATGCGTTGTGCTCGTTGTGTCCGCATTGCCGTATTGAACATGTGCGGTGGTTCACATTCAATACTATGAAAAGAAAATGATCATCAACTCGAAAAATTATATGTAGGTGTAGATTATACCCTTAAATATATTACTATTTGATAAAAAACGTCAAATGTAATGTAAAATTTCTTCCAAATCATGGCTTTCTGCGTTTGATATTCTGTTATTGCAAGCCTGACTTATGAGGTTTACCGCCTGTGTTTCTATGCCTAAGTCCTAGTAATGATGAACACAAGCTAAAAATTTTTTTTCGTTTTGTTGGAAATATTCTAAAATGTTCGTGCCAAGTGTCCTTCAGAGGACTACATTTTCAGTGCTATTTAATCGCTTGTGTTTGGTTCGAATCTGATTGTATGTAGACGTGCGGCACAACAAGACAATTTTTTTCTTAGTTTTATTCAGTCAGTTTTGTTTCCGTACATTTCACCGTACCAGCCCGTGTCGTTTGTTTCCATTTCTACATGTAGTATTTATTTGTGCACAAATGTACACGTGTTTGTGTAGGTTCAAAAGCATCTTCATTATTCAAATACGTTAATATTCTGAGAAGAAAAAACTTCGATCTGCATTCATAATGTTATTGAACATTCAGTTGTCCTGAACGGACATCTATGAAATTCTAATTTAACGTAGCACGATTGTGCATAGCAGATACAGTGGAATAAGGTCGAATAATCTCGTTATTCATAAACATTTTATCTCACAATGTCTCATGTATCTGATAAAATATTGCAATTGTAATTTTTTCCTAAAAAAATAATATGTCGAAATATTTAGCATAAATTGCAGATAAGAAATAATAGCTTCAATTTCAGGATAAATTTTCATGCATAGTTTAGAGCAGGATTCAATTAATGAAGTGGAAACATTCTGAATAAATTACCTTGTAAGAGAGGGCGAAGTCAAACTTCGCTTCATCATCTAAATACTCGATTAAATTATTGTTTTCAATAACTGCTAGTATATGTCATGATTTCACTCACAAAACTAGGTTGATAATTCGTGTTTTGTGATCCGACTGTGAATTAAAGCCATAACAATTGGCATGAGATTCTGTTCCGTAGATAACAAATTCTCAAATGAAAATAACTTTATTTTGTAAATTTTAATGGTGACCTTCGAAATATTCTTTTTTCGATGATATGATCAAACACAAACATTCATTCCTGTAATCTATGTACTCACTTTGCTTTCAGTTTGGTAGAATATTGTGGTGAATATTTCAAAATACTAGCAAAGCACGTAGACCTCAATTAAAGGAGCAAAACTCGATAATTTTCCCAGTAACTCATGAATTATCTCTGCATCTGATCATTGGTGTCTATTTAACCCATTAGTTGTAGTTCGTTATTTTATTCGTATTACCTTCAGTATGCCTCTTCGACTATCATATTAAGACTATAAAGTATTATACACTCGTTGCGCGCATTCTAAAAAACAGTATTATTTATGCGTATTAACAAGTACAAAATTCTAAATTAATTTGTTTGTCTTTGGAGAATTTCATAAGAATCCATCCCTATGCCAGTGTAGCAATATTCATTCATGGAAGTACAACTGGAGGAGTTTGGATGCAAAGAATTACTGCGTGCATCATAATCGTCTGCTTTACTATTTAAATCATTTGTCTCCTCTTGTGATAGAAGAGAAATGGATTATTAATTTACGAAAATATTAATTTTGTAGGATATGGTTTACGTATAGTTTTATTTTTTCTGACTGGATGATTAAGTTTTCTCTAAAAATTCTCAATTAAATTAGAAAGTAGTTGAGAATTTCTTGATGCACTCAATATTTCAGCGCGCGTAGGTTTTTGGGATGTAATTCATAAAATATTAAAATTTTACATTGTTACTAGTAGTGATATGTGAACTGCTAATTGCTATATTTATTATTGTATTATTGTTTTCGCATTCTTTTTCAAATTTCTGCTTTAATTTTATAATATTTTAATGAAATATTTTTGTAATTTGCTAATCTTCCCGAAATATACCACTTCGATGTAATTTATTTGAGCGTTATAGAGATATTATGGCAATATGATAAAAGTTTTCATAAAATATGATGGTGGTATAACATAAGCATTCACAAAATATTGTGAAAATATGATAAAGGAGCCCTCGTAAACTATTTTGAGAATATGATCCAGCCTGCGTGAAATATGGTAGCAACGACGTAGAAAACTTTCTACAACATTGTAGCTATTTTGCCAACGTTGTAAGATATTTAGACAATTTTATAGAAACTTTCAGGAAGTACTGCAGGAATCGTGCTGGAAAGCTTGCATTTTTCACTGCAGCTAAAGTTGTATATGCCTGCATACAACATCTACTGTTCAGCCGTTGATGCAAGCATGAACACTTTTGTTATAAATTATTTGCTTCAGTTTGTAGGTTGTTTGTTGCTTAGTCTACATAAAAGCTGTGTTGACTCTGCTCCTCAAAACTGAATTCAAAGAAAACATTGAATGAAGCACTGCATTTTAATTTAATTCGAATCATTTTCAAATTCTTTAATTTTTCTTTTATATGTACCCATATTTTCAAGTGAAGAATTTTACAACAATATTTCAGGAGTATTTTTTGTTTTTTAGTTCACTTGCACTACTTCATTTCATGGTGCGCAAAGATTGCCAACAAAAAATGTTGCATTGGTTTGTCTTGGAAGTAAAAATTCATGATCTTAAATCATCCAAGGGAATGTAATGACATTGTGATGAAATGGCTAGTTTGCATGACATTAATGTGATTTACATTTGTCATTGAGGAGGTTATTTCAGTAACATAATTATTTTTTATGAGGGAACGACGTACGATTTCTGACACAACGCAAATATAATACAATGAATGTGAAATAATTAATTACGGTTAATTTTATTATCTGAATCCAAAGAAAACTTTAGTTTACCTCTGTTTTAAGTGTTGTAAGCTTAGAATTACTCATTATATTTTACACCAATCTACTGCATAAATGCTCGCTTGATCACGGAATATCATTATATTGTCACGTCGTGTAACAAATGCTGCTTCCGTCGTTGTGTCTTGCTTTTGACGTCATTGCTCCTCTATTGGGTGCTGAGTAAATGTTGTATTATTGAAGTGAGATAATGATCATTCCTTGAAAAAATTAGAATGTTTAATTCTTTCTTGTCCAGAAACTACTCGTTCTCTTTATGCATATGCTTTGTTAGATTCCTTGTTGTGCCTTAATAACTAAATCTTTTTCTGCTTATAAAGCAAGTACTAAATTATATAATGTGTTATAGCTCTCCCTATACTTTTGATCATTTAATGTTATTTTACATCTCTAAATGTATTCAGTCCATTTACAGCGATATATTCCTCTTGTAAATGGATGAGCTGAAAATTACTGTGAAAAAAACTTTATGATTTATGCATTAAGCTTCGAAATTTGCATAAATGTCAATTTATTAAAAATCCAATCCTATGTTAACCCAAACTTATTTTGGTTTTTCGATACAGCACAATTCTCGTTACCAATTTAAAACAAACATTTTTATTTCCGTTTGATTTTACTGGTATTTGGCTTGTATGTTCAATTAAAAGCATCATTTTTTCGCAGAAATAGGTATGATCGTCAGTGTGCTTTGATGGCATGGCGCCATGCAGTAGCCGCCTCTGCAAATATACAGTAGACACAACACTGTCAAGCAACAGTTGTGCTTTCATGTACGTAGAGGCAGTACATGCCTTGACAAGCATCTGTACTCATTTACAAACATGACTTGTTACTCATGCACTTTAAACTATTCGTTTTTCACTTCTGAACATTTGAAAAGTTTTTTTTCAATCATTCTTGAACTTTTCTTTGAGCCTTCAAGGTTTGGGGTAATGAAAAATTTATTCACGGCTATAAGATTTGTATTTTATACGGCTAAAACAATGAAATAGGATATTCATCAATAAGTTATTCATTGTGACTATTCAGAGCTCGTATGGTACGCTGACGAGAAAAACGTACTTTTCTAACGCATGTCGAGCTGTTAAACATCTACTGACGCTGCTCTCTTTTTTATTATACGTACATGATAGCGATTTCCTAAAAAATTTACTCTACAGTAGTATACGAAACTAAGATTTGGCATCTCGACACTATCTATAGCCATACTAGGGAAAATTCCAGTTGAAAGCTAAAAGCGTATACTTAAATGTTATCGAATTCGCTGGAAGCTAGTGTTCTGATCACTACTCTTTATGCTACTCACGGAATATCCCGACAGGTAACTGTATACGAATATTTGCGTAACTTATTTACACACACTTGGAAACAAGTATATCACAGCTCTATAAAAGAAACATAAATATTTCACAACACAGGAGCACCTGTAACTTGTACACAGAGAAACTACTTCGCGCTAATTATTGCATCAACAAAATACTTTCATTTGATTACATGATTTTATATTTGTCAAACTTTTTAATAGCACGAAAAAAAAATTCTTGCGCGTTATTTATTGTAATATGAAAATGTAACAAAACAATGTTTTATCACTAGTTCACAGTTTAGAATCTTATATATAAGGTTAGTATTTTATTACATGACGACACCAAATCACTACATACTTGTGAATACGCACAGCAATCCGTCTTTCCGTTAAATAGCACTCGATTTTCTTGCTGCTAATTCCATTTCATATGTGACTTGTAGTTAATAAATTTTACAACACTTGACCGCTTCAGGTCACTGTAAATTATTGCTATAATTGATCGTTCATCACTTTGTAACACTTTTCTTTCGAAACACTTTTTTCAAAGTTTTTCAATTCCCTTTGGATTCGTAAGAAGATCTCTTGCTAGTTTCCAAGCTTGGCGAGCGGCAGCCTCTAGTGCTGCTGGTGGTGCTTTGAGGAGGTTGATTGATGGTAAAAAATAATGGGGACACCGGCGACACTGGAGACAAGTGATGAGCTGGAGCATGACTCCCAGCAGCCGCTCTCCCATCGCTGCTTCTACCCAGTCACTCTCACCAGGGTGCTTCTCACACTCGTGGAGGATGAGAGCCGTTAAGACTCTCGCAGGAACTGGGTCTCCCACCAGGTTCAGATGTCGATCCCTCAGCGCTTTCAAGAGAGATAAACATTTGCGCCTGCTTCCCCCTTGCAAAAGCCTCTGTTCTGCATCTGTGAAAGCCATGACCCACGCGTCCGCCTCGAGTCCTCCTCCCCCACGATGACCCTCGCGGCTCACCAGGTCAAAACCCTCGGCTTTGACCTCCACGACGTGCTGAGGGTTTGGCCAAGGGATGTGAGGTGCTGGCCAGTGTGCTGCAGACCGCGGCCACACTCCGGAGCACTTGAATGCTGGCGTCAATTGTACCAAGTATTTGTCACGTATTCGTAGTTTCACTTCACTGTTGTCTGCAATCACTTTGACACCGTTGCCCACTTTTTCTACTGCTGCTGTTACTAGAGTTTGTAAGCGCGCTCGCATTTTTCTTGCTGATAAATATCCAGAGGCTGTTATAAATTCTACCCACAAAGACATCGAACGCTTTCGACCATCGCTGAGCTTCAAGACGGCACTTCCTGGAAAACTACCATCGTCTACGAAATTGAATTCTCCCATTTGATTTAGATAAAGAATGGCCTCAAATTCTGTGGGGGAGAGTACGTGCAGTCCTTCAAAGCGCCCATTAACTTCAGCCAAGGATGATATCACCCGTGGTTCCTGTAGCTCAACCTCCCGCAAGATCTCCTGCAGAGCAGCCGCAACCTCCCGAAGTCCCCGCATAACGGCAGCCCTGCGAGCCGCCACTCGCTCCCCACAGTATCTGCCCAGTTGGGGAACAAGACGAGCACCTTCAGCAGGCACCAACATCCTCGTTAAAGCTCGCTAGTGGCGCTCATGCAGTCCTTGCCATACTGTAATTATCGAGCGCCTGCAGGAGCGTGCAGCGCCAGGCGGAGCCAGAGGGCATGCTCAGACCCGCCTTCGCTATCGCATTACACTCCATCTCAAGACCTTTTAAAGCTGTCTCACTCTTTACTTTATTTTATGGCTTTAACATTGTTGCAGGTATTCTGTTCTCGTGAGTAAGTCCCTTGTGAGTCGCCAGCACTGGGAAGCTGCTTGCATTAAACTCTGCCGTGCTATTCCTCGAAATAAGTCCACTTGGGGTAGGAAATAGTGAGGACAACGTCGACATAATAAACATGAGATCAATTGTAAGAGAATTCCATTGATACGATCGCCTAAGCTGAGAGTATCCCACTCCCATTCGTGGGGATGCTTCTCACACTCATATAACACTAGTGTCTTCAGAACAAATGCGCTCACTGGGTTCCCAGGTAGTTCCAAATGACGGTCCCGAAGAGTTTTCAAAATACCTAAACATTTTTTACGACAGCCTTGGGTGAGTAATCGATCCTCAGCCTCGGCAAAAACCATAACCCAAGTGTCTCCTTCTGCTGTGATGGCGGCTTCTTGCTTATCCTTTTCTTTGTCTCTGGCAAGATGTGAACAGTCTCGCGAAACTAAAGTGAAGCCTGACATCTTGACTTCAGTCGCTTGCTCAACTCCTGGCCATGGCAGAGTTGGCTCAGGCCAATGAGCTGCGCTCCTCGGCCAAATTCCGTAGCATTTGAACGCTAGAACCATGTCCAAAGTGTATGTGTCTCGTATTCGAACCCTCACTTCAGAAGTTCCTCCTACCATGCGCAGCTGGTCACGGTATTGCGATTTTTCTACTGCTTGAGCCACTAATGTCTGGAACCTTGCGCGCATTTTGCGCGACGATAGGTAGCCTGAGGCTGTAATAAATTCCACCCACAACGACATTGATCGTTTTCTACCGTCGCTGAGCTTGAGTACAGCGCTCCCTGGTACTGTGCCATCGTCCACAAGATTGAATTCGCCCATCTGATTGAGGTAAATTGTGACTTGATATTCTCCTGGACTCTGAATTTTGAGGCCTTCCCACCTTCCACCTGTTTGTGTTAGGGTCGACAGACATCGAGGTTCCTGAGCCTCGACGTGCTTCATGAGATCATGAGCAACCTGAACAACTTCTTCGACTCGCTTACCTACAACAACTCGCCTTTTGGCCACTTGCTCGCTATAGAACTGTTCCAATGCGGCTACTAGTTTAGTGCTTCCACTGGCTGATGCATCAGCTGGAACAAGCATTTTGGTTGAATTTCACTGCACTCTATTCACTGTCAAATTTAAGCACTGCAGACTCCGTCTCTGGGGCTGCTACGTCACTGCACTTACAAAGGGGCCGTGAAAATTTCGTTGTGAAGCACCAACGGAACACGCGCGTTTAGTCCTGCTACTGTGCGCCCCTTAGCAGCTTTTTACGGCTCTCCCGTACACACTTAGGGATTTGAAATTCGATTTAGAGCTTAAATCTTGGTGAGTAATTACTTTGTAATATCCATTTAGCCCGCTGATATGTTAGCTGGCCTGAGCTACGGCTCTGTCTGACGCAGTGCTCGACTTGCCGTGCCGCTTCTTCTTGCGCCTCAGCGTCATTGGCCACTAGAGCTGGGGAGGAGCCCTTCATTCAATAACTTCAGCCTGCTCCCATTGGAGCTCTGCCTTTCACAAGAGGCTGTTCCGTTCCGCAGTTCTGCTGCTCCGCCTTCTATGCTCTTCCATTGGAGGCCACTCTTCAGGACTCTGCGAATGCCGTCGCCGATTACCCACTTCAGCTGAATGCGATGATTCCCTCGGCACGCCTCTAGCTATGGCACCACAGAAATAAAAATCTATTCGTGGCTGCGATCTTTAATCGTCTGTTTATCAAAAGTACCGTGATTTTGTGTGGTTTACATGACCATGCCTCCGTAAATTAGCTCCTCGTCAAGGACTTCGGCCTGTATGGCTTGATAAGGCAAGATGAAGAAATGTCTTTGTCTTTCTTTCTGCTTCTCTGTTGCTGTTGCTCGCATCGAGTCGCATTCTGTTGTCGACGTCATCAATTGTAGGCGAGTCGAGGATGTTTGTGTGTCACATAAGCGGCCTGCTTCTTGATGAATTAATGATCGGCGAGACCACAGTTGACGTATCGCCTCATGAGATCTGATTTACCTGACTCACTTCTCCTCCTTGCATGGCGCGCTTTTCTTATAAGGCTCCCGTAAAGCGCTTGCATTAAATTCCTGTGATTGATTCGCCTCGCATGAGTTCTTTACTTTCGTAATTATGAACCATGGTATTTGCAGAATTTCTTGCTTCGTAACGATTTTATCTCGGTTACTCCTTGGTCTTATTTATTGTGTAGTGACAGTTTTCCTGTACACGTTTGTGTACAATCTTACTTATTTGGGAGATGATCGTTCAAAACATCGGACTAAAAGAAATAATACTAAACAACATCGGTGTAATTTGTAAGATATTATTTATTCTGATCATAGTTGCTGTGAAATAAACCTTAACAACAGCTGTGATTTGAGTCAAGTAACCCTTCCTGTTGACTGAAAAGAAAATGTTCTACATAACAGCACACTGATTCGAAAACAAAGCTCATACACTCCGTATTCCTTTTGATTTCATCCGGATCAAAAATTAATATTTTTGAGCCCTTCTTCGAGACATCCTGTCTCAAATTCCTCTGCTTTGCTTATTAAGAGCACACGATAATGAACGTTATTTGCATGCATTGGCAATGAAAGAGCGCACTCATCAGAGGTTAATTTTTAGTTTTCATAATACTGGAGATGATTGGTGCACGATTATTGGCATACAGCAATCCATGGATGTCGCATGATCTTTTGCATCGCTGCAGTCTTGATCACTTATTCAAGTACGTTCTCTATGCAATACTATTAGCCTAAGTCTTGACAAACAGTGCTGCAACAAATGGTCTCTAACTTAGAACAAACTGAAAGTCCTTGTTGAATTTTGTTAAGGGCAGTTTTTGTCTGCCACTTACTCATTCAGTGCATACACGTACATACATACATACATACATACATACATACATACATACATAGATACATACATACATGCATAGATGGGCGAGTTACTAGCACGCCGTAACATCAACTTATGCTCTTCGATGTAATTTCTCTGTTGTTCTGTTCTGATCTTGCTCTCCTTTTATCGTTCTTCATATTATATTATGCACATAATTTGTAAAAAAGAAACACAATTCATGTATGCTCATTGTTTCAATATTGTGTGTCATCCCTCACTTGAATCCTAGTATTATGCTTTCACAAACATATACTTCAAATTTATGTTATTTAAATGTAAGAGGTGCTCATGCATATTGGGCAATCACTATTTCAATTGTTAAAGGACATCGTTATTTTTTATGTGTTCCCTTACATATGATGTATTAATAGATTTGCTGATGATTGGATGGATCAAAGCAAGACCGCGTGACTTGGACAGTCGTGGCATCACTGATGTGCAGCCAGGTGTGTGCATCACACGCATCAGGAAACTTACATGCATAACTCACAAATGAGTAATGACTGTTTCAGCTACCTTTTCGTCATATGTCCCTCGAATTCTATAATGATGAAGGAAGGTCTCTGTCATCAAGTGGTTTGTCGCATCGGAAAATAATGATAAAACCCACATTTTCTACAAAAGTGACTGTATTTTCCAAGTGGGTTGTTTAAATTAGCTAACCTAAGTTTCTATATTATGAAGGGTAATTTTTTGATCTCAAACCTAACAATTTATAATCGAAAACTGGTGGGTTATATGAAGAGATCTTTATTTGTGTATCAATGAATTATGTGAAAGGGCAAGCATTCGTGCTAAAAGTTTTGCCACAATGCACTAACAATGAAACCATTTTATGTTTCCCTTAACTCTCGAATGGAAAAGGTTTTTCTGGAAGTATAGAAGGGTTGGTTGCAGAAATGTTATACGAATAAGACCAATTATCAGAATTATCAAGTTATTTTTTCATAGTTTTTCCTGCTCCTGAAAGAAAAAAATGACCTCAGGACCGCACAGGATGTTTGCAAAATCATAAACTGAAGCCCCTGATAAATAACGAAAGTTGTTCAGTGTACATTTTTCTTAGTGATATATTTAGATAACGTTGTTGTAGTAATAGTCTCTTCAGCTTTCCAATTATTTGCAAGCAAGTAATGTCCCATGCAACGATTCTAGCTATGTTATTACTCATGTCGATTGTTGTGTGAGTAGCTCACTCTCATTTCATTTTCAAAAGTTTCTATATATAATACGGTACTTTCTTATACGTCAACTTTGAAAAAAATTTAGTTGCGTTCATGAGAATCAATGCATGCAAATGTGCCTCTAGTTGTAGAGTTCGTGTGGCTGGGTTCTTCAATTTGAATAGAGACTTGAAATCTACGGTTCTACTCTCCATGTTTCTCTAGAAATTTAGCGTTGAAGTCACGTTTTTCTTCTATGCTGAAATTTTATTCATCATACAATACTTAGTTAGTATTGAATTCATTTATAGTTCTGTGTTTTGTGTAACACATTTTTAAAGGTATTAAAATGAGAAACATGAAATATGAGTTCGTTACATAAAAGTCTTTGCTTCTTTACATAACGGTAACAAATCTTTCTATTTTTCACCCGTGTGGCTGATTAGTCTTTAAATATCAATAGAATAATGTTATGCTGGTATTCGTTTCACTTGATTTGTTGTTTATTTAATGAAAACAATGATAACTCCTCATGACTTATCAGTGGATTAGGCTTTTGTTGTGTCCCAATTATAGGTAGAACTCGATTATGTATTTAAACTGCATAATGTTCGTATATTATTCTCGTAGTATGCTGCAAGTTCCTTGCTAAAGTGTGCTTACATCTTTGTATAAATTTTGCTGTTGATTAAAATTATTATAGTATGTTTGTTATGTTGTCGTGTATTTTACTGTTCAGCGCTTCTGATTTTTCTTCATTCCCCCATTATCGGTTAATTATTTTGATATTTGCTTCCTGTGATAATGTAAAGGAACAAAGTCCTCATACACGAGTGCTAATTCGTATGTTTAAGTTTTCCTATACTCTTCTTTTCGTGTTAGCTCTTTAATAACTTGGGGGGAAAGTTACAACGCTGTGTGCAAAATAATGTTAAATTTAGGTTTAGATTGAAAATCTTTTAATTTCACTAAAACTGTAAAAGATGATTTAAGTACGTCTGGAAAATTAGTTAAGTGAATTTAATTTAGTTCAATGTTGGACAGTTAACTGTCCTGTGCTTTTAGTCACCAGATTTTCAATAGGCACTGATAGCAAAAATTTATTTTTGGAACTTCCAATGAGCGAATGTTTGAACGCATTGCGTGTTACTTCAGGGTTGGCTTCTAGCTCGTGGGTGGGAGAAATGTGCAATTTTTGGAACATCGTTATGAAGATCTAATAGCTGAATTAATGCTCAAGTCATCATATTATTACAATATATACATTCAACTTTCATTCTGTGCAGGAAAAATATTCTGAAAGCATAATCGCACTAATTTGTGATAACGATAATGTTGCCACCGTGTCGTAATTAGTACCATAATCATGACGTGCTAATTACAAAATAGTTCACCAAATACAATGGAACTTCATAATATGATTGCAGGTACATTCAAAAATAATGTTCCTAGTGACATTGATATAGAACAACTAAATGCTGCTACAGATTATCATTTATGAAATTGAAGATCAGCGCAAATGTTTCTATTTTTGATTTCATAAATGATACTCTGTAGCAAACTTTCATAGCGACGTGCTAACAATTTTCCAGTTCTCCCTTCTACGAGTCGGAAGCATGTCCTTAAGCATCACACTGTCTAGCCTATTCATTGTACTGCACTTCGAAATTGTCATTCATTGTCATTGCAAATTGGGAGAAAATAATTTGAACATTTGGTCATAACGATTTGTTTAACAATAAAATTTTGCTTCTCGGTGACATGCATTCTATATACTATTTGAGCTATGGAACACATACGTGTTCGTCACTACAGAGATTCACGTATTCTTTTCATATGTAGTGTATTGACAATTGAAGCCTTTGATGTACCTTGCGTTTGGCTAGAAGTGCTCACAATAACGGCGCTGTCACGAGCCCATTATGTGTGGTAGGGTTTGTGTTAATTGTTTGGGAGGTGGGCTGTGTTTCCTGGAGACAATCAATTACTCCTGATATGGAGACACGGCACGCTACCTCCATATCACGCCACCCCATGCAGAGTCTGACGGTTTATTGCTGCAAGCTTGGACCTTAATTATCGTGTACTCTGCACTAACAATTCAAGAAGTCATGAAAAATATTGCTGCAATTAAGCGATTTTTTGTTCAGACTTCATACTTAGGCCTCTAATCGTATGTCAAATTAGCAAACCAGCTTAAGCTTGTGCGATCCCATCTGCAATATGGTTGTGCTGACTATTTTCTCATGTGATGTAAACTTTGTGTTACTGTAAAGCGTGCAAGTGTTTAGGCATTGCTGCTTAAATATGAATCAATTTGTTTTATTTGCTGGTCGAAGAATGAAAAACTGTAAAACTCTATTCTGGGATGTGACAAAGGCTTATTTTAACGTTCTTTTGGGCTATAATCGAAGGGTGTGTTATGAACTATAGGAATAAAGTAATATCACTATGATAAGTGTAGTATCCACTGGACTTGAAGCAAATAACTGCGTTCACAATGTGGGTCTCGTCATTTAGCTATCTATTGGTGTTTGCTGCGTTAATCGATCACATCGCTCATCATCGACTGGTTTTCTGTGGTGCTCCACGACAGCTGGGCTCAAGCTCGCCTCAAAACTTGCCTGGCTCGACGATTATACACGAAGACTTCACATATTACCTATCGATGTTGAAAAGTTATTGTTTTTGTTGTGCATTATGACTGTATCGTATACCATGTGGCAACTATCCTCAATTGGTCTCTTTTCCTGCCGTTATTTACGATTCATTGTAGCAGGTAATTGTAGAAATGACGAACTCAAATTTTATCAGTGACATAATATATGTATATTTTAGCTCATTTATTTGGTGCAAGTGTCAAAGTATTTTTATTCATTTCTCATATATGTTAATTATTAGATTATTCATAATAGTTTCTCGATAGAAGATAAGAATTATGAAAGTGCTCAGGGATGTAAAAAGATTCGTTGTTTGGATCTTCCTACTGGGAATTATTCTTTAGGCTAGGGATTTTGAATGAACTTTTCGTCACAAGGATATTAATTGTCGTGGGCTCTTCTCTTAGAAACTAGCATTGTCTTCGACAACAAAAAAATCTTTAGAGTTATGCTGACTCGGGAGAACCAAATCTCATTTCTTATTCTCCATGTTACCAAGAGAGAGATTTTTCAATATCACTAATAAGATATTCATGTCCTCAATATAGTGGTCACAAATGATTCCATGAATTTTTCTGTCGAATTCACTAATTTCCCTAATTAAAAGGGGGTATTTTTATGTTTTTTTCAGCTAAATTAGAACAGAATCCGTGTTTTACTCCTTCAATCAGGACACTTTTTTCTTCATATTTTTTATTAAATAACGGCAATAACACACGAAATTTGGTGACGAGTATATTCATTATTCGAAAATCAAAGTTATGGAAATATTAATGAAAGTAAAAGATATAGAAAGTTTGGTATCTATGCTTCCAAGACTATGTATCAATATACAAAAGGAAACTTTTTGGGAAATGCCTGTTCAAAAATCGGTGCGAGAATTTGAACTGTTCGGTGTGTGTCGAATAACAGATACGGTATAAAAACCCCATACGGCCTTCTAATCCTATAAAATTTTGATATATGTAATTACTTGTTCTTATTTTTCATAAAATATTGAACTTGTTCGTGGCAACGAAAGTACTGTAACTATTTATTTATAAATTATATTCACAGCCGATTCTTAGGTTTAAACCTGTTTTCGACTTTTTTAAATTATATTATAGGTATTTGCATGGCTTTCGAATTCATACAGAGGGCGTAATCGACGGTTTTTTGTGATGTTCATCATTGCCTCGTGTTCTTTAATGTCAATTTGGTAACATTTAAAGGAATTTGATAACCAGTATAAGAGCTATAAAAGCTGTGATGACAATTATATGTATAGCTCTCTTGACCAATTTGATAAAATTTACCTGCTCTCAAGGTGCTCTACAGTTGAAATGTTTATCCAATACTGGGGGTAAAAACTCACTGTTCAGCCGATCATATTGGTCGAATTTAGTTTTCAGCGTTGATTGTTGAGTTTTCGACTATCATGTTAGACGGGCTTTATTCACATATGTGTTCCATATGTTGCTAGTTTTTTCCATATCATATTATATCCTCGTCTATTTTTGCACACGAAGCGCTCTCTTAACAACGGTAGACATTTGCTTGGCTTATTGTTTCAGTGTGGAGTGCTCTCTTTAATATTGACTGAAGGTCAGTACAAGTCGGATATTATTTCATTCGCGTATGTTAGATACTCACATTTTCCGCATCGGTCTAGTGCCTACTTATAACCGGACTGCGACCAAAACAATCAGACTGCATTTTTTTGTAAAATAATAGTATTTTTATCAATAGTTGTGCGATTGGTGTGCGATTTTTTCTGTTTGTTAATGAGTAAGCCGTAAAGTCTGTGTGTGTGTGTGTTTACGAACCTCATTGCCCTAAATTCTACTTGAAATGTGCGCGTGTCGTCTCTTCTCAAGTTGTGTTTACAAGACATTGCATTTCTACAGAATTAAAATCATTTTGTGTTGGAAGCGGACCCTGCCAAAGCTTTTTTTATCAAACCATGTTTAGTATAACTTAACAGTAAGTTTACTGAGAGGAATGTTCACGTACATACATATGTGTAAAGTTAGTGCACGTTGGTTGTTTTCCTCAGCGACTCGCAGAGAGCCGCGCTAATTGCTGCCGAGCTCCGTTGGTTCAGCATTAGTCTGCGCACGTCACCCCTGCTCGTCTCCGTCATAAATAGGTTTCTTATGCACGTCTTGAGAACTGCGGCCCATAATTTAAGTGACACTTCGTGCCTTGCCTATCTAACTATTTTCGAAAGAAATAACTAGCTCGTATAGAGCGGGCCGTTCACGCGAGATTTATACTCGATGTGCGTCCGACGAACATTTATTAGGGCATTTATTTTAGCTTCTTGCTTCGTTTTCGTGCTTGCATGAGAGGGGAACTCTCTTGTCTCACATCTGGAGTCGAATTTTGTGTGGGGAACTGGTGGGTCTCAATGTGTGGTCCCTGTATTCGTTACTTTGTGTGAACTGCCGTTTAAGTAATTGGTGGCAAGTGACCCGCTGGTGACTTGTTTTCCGGGTCACAATTGACCCGTTAATTTCTCATCTAACTTGACACTGTGTGTTGTTTGGTCAAAATATTTTCTGTGGTGAGTCTTGTGGTGTCATTTTCAAACGTCCGCCGCAAATTATATGCTTGCACGTTAAGAAAATGTGGTGTTATTGTAAATGTTTATGTATAATTGATCTTTAAACTTATTTTCTTAGATTTTGACTTATTGTAAAGTTCGAAGCCGCTTGTTGATCACATTTTAAACCATTTGATGAATTTTTTTCTCTAATGTTATTTCGCCAACCAAATTAAACTAATTTTGAAATCTTTCTATTATTTTTCGAACATTTCGTTCGTCAATATTGAATGTATTATGGACGCGTCAGTTTGTTTCTTTTACTCTGAAAACTAATGCTTTCAACTTGAATGCATTATAACTTACAGTACAAAGACAGTAATGGGCCAACTTTACTGCTGATGTAAGCGTGTCGTCTAATTTTTTATTTAAATTATACTCCTGACCATATTACCTCATGCTTTGTGCCATTATGAATCATTACTCGTTTTTAAGACTTCATTGTAGACATCTGTTCTATCTTCTGTCTCGACGATCCAAGCGACTTGTGTTTTGAAAAGACGGCCTGTTATTGAAGTGCGTCCATCAGCTAAAGGCTTCCATCCCTCGAGGGGTGATGCCACTCTGTGTTCCTCTTCACGGATTTTTGCTCTCTGCAAAAGATAAGTAAGAGTGCTGCGAGATGGCCCTCCAGGGAAGCGCATGCCTTCCTAGTCTGTAATCTGCTGGAGTGCGTCAATTGGTGTACACACTTTCGCCTATAATTTAAAAGGGGTCCCACAAAAGCGAAACCCGCTGTTTGAATGTTTATAACTTGTTCATTATTTATTTGATTTGAATGTTCTCTTCTTGTTCTGATATAGAAGATTATTTCCTATTGAAACACAAAAATAATTTAATATTTTAGTGTTTCAACACAAAAGAATTCTTTACATCGATCAAAAAATCTATCATTAAGTCAAACAATTAATTAGCAAGTTATCAAGATTGAAAAAGCGGATTGGATTTTTCATGGCACATCATTTATGTGTTATATCGAAAAACTCAACATTGGAACCAAAATTGATTCTTTTTATTGAGAAATGTATAATATCGCTTTTGTAACTGAGAAGTTTGGTCATTCTTTTTTCTAAGGTGCAAAGATACTCCTGAATATGTTGGGTGTATTTTATTTCTTTGTGGTTGTAGGAGTAACAATGGGTATTTTTACAACTGACAATGATGAAGCTTTCAGGAGAAAAGAACCTTATTATACAATATTCTCTGATCATTTAAGTTGAAGGCGAGTGGAACCGATTTATTAGGAAAGAATCCTTTGTATATATTAGTTCTTCATGTATGAACTAAGTTCTAAGCCATTGAGCGATGCTGAAGATAGCTATTTTTATTCAATTATAAAAATTATTCTTAAGTGATTTTTGTGCAATTTTACAGAATTACTAATGTATTTACTTTTACGTTCAGTTCGGATTGAAAACTAGGCTTTAGAAAACGAAAAGAATTTATTCTTCATATAGAGGAGCTCAGAAGAGGCAGCTTCTAAGCTCTTGAGCTGCTGGTCCAGTTTTTATTTTGTGTGTGAGGGCAACTGCCAACGCATAAACTTTGTGTTTAGGACGGTGTGTGTGTGCGCCCTTCAGCTGGAGTAACTCAAGAGAAGTAATCCTCTAATAAGAAGCAAATAAGAGCGGCTTGTGAGGGGAGGTTCTGTGAGGTGATCCGGTCGGTGAGTCGTCGCTGTGTGTGTGGTGACAACGCGCTGTAACTTAGTACGTCCTGCATGCTGTTGCAGTGAAGTGCATTGCTACGCACTGTATCTGGTAGCAACGCACTGCCTGTGGTGACAACACATGTGGTGGTATATATACTCTTGATGATATTCCATTCTTGCTATAAGAAATTATAGTTTACTTCAATTCGATATCAAAAGTATTTTTCGGCTACTTCCCGTAGGTATTTTGAAATAGTTCTTGTTTCTTTCATAGTTTATATTTTGAGGTAATAAGTTTGAATTCTTATTTAAATTTATCACAGCTGTTTGAATTCAGTGCTTATTTGTATGACAAACACTAATTATAATTATTTTCAGCTTTTGTGGTCTCAATCTGAAGTTTCAAAATCTGATCATAGAAATCTTAAATCTTATTCTTTTTCGCTCGCGGGTTTTAACAAGTTGTTGACTGGGCATGTATTTTCCCCATGAATTTCTATTTCACGCTGTTACGCACAACATGCTGCTACTGTGGCACCGCAACGAAACATTTAGGTGCCGCACGTGGGGAGACAATCAGGCGACCTCGTAGAAGTGCCTCCAGAGCTACAGCACCAGCCGCTCCCTCGTCCGTCCGTAATCTCTCACTGATGACTCCGTGGATCAGCTTTCCCTGTCGTTCCTCCTCCGACCGCCCTTGACTTACGAACCGTCAAATGACGGCTCAACCGGACGCGCGTGCCGCCTTTGTTCGGCCGTCCGCCGACCATGAGCACTTAAAATCCTTTGATCGCAAAACATTGATGAAATAAATATAGATGTTAGTTGTTGACAAAAAATTAAAGCGAAAATACAATACTATCAGTATTGGTATTGGTGGTCGAATGTCTATTAACGTTGTGCTTGAAAACAAGTCTTGTGAGTTCTGAATAATGATTGAGCAACTTCGGTGTCAGTAGTAGTGCAATTTTTTTCGAGCAAAGATGAGTGCATAAACTGTCTGTATACCTGGTCGGATTTTTATCTTCTTTTTATGAGGGGAGTTAGAGAAGCGGAGGGAGTATGATATGCAGCTTTACAGTTCATACAACAAAAAGCTTGAATGATTTGTTACCGGCTAAAAATTGTATAACAGCTTCTATTTCTTTAATAATTATGGGTCAACGCACATGTGTGAACTTATGTACAATAATATACAATATGAAGTTCCTTAGTAAAGTACATCGAGTTCGAGTGGTGAGTAAGAAGCAAATGATACTAGATCATCAAATTATTTGTTCCATGTCATATAACTTTACTAAGTGCGTCTAAATCGTGTGTTGAATTTATCAGGTAATTGAACTTTCAATAAGTTGAGTTTAAACTAATTAAAATATTAACGGTCCTAATTCTATATTAACAAGAAAAATCTGCTACTGAGGTTAAAGGAATTGAGAAACAGAGTTGAATATCGAAATCGTGTTCACAATAAGTGAAATTTGCGCTAGTGTCCGTGAGTACATTACCTAAAACAAGTGCATTCTCTGCTTGCTAGCATAGTTGGCTGTTGGTGTGCATTCAAGCAACAAGCTTTCATTCTCTGCAACTCTAAAGTTGAATGAAGCCGATTTTTTAAAAAAAGTGTTTTGAAATTTGATCTATGTGCTTTTAAAGAACGTATTATTTTTAAAGAGTATATGAGCATTCTGTATTGATTTTCTGCCTTGATGAAAACTAATCATTTTACGTATTCTTTTGTTGTAAATTATTTTGTCAGGAATGATGCCAGAACCTTTTCTCCGCTTGCTGCCCGTTACCACTCATGCCTAAATTTGCTGATTTTCCTTTTGCCTATTTGGAGGCGGTCATTTCTGATGCGGTTTTGGGGATGCGTTCTGTGGGTATTTGTAAACTGCAATTATTCTGCTTCCGGCCGCGGTGTCTTCGGCTTTTCCCGTGAGAGTTTCGTCTTACTTTCGGTGGTGGTGCAGGCCGTGTAACTCAGCAGGAATTTGGCATAGGAGACACAGTCGAGGCAAGAGGCTGCTTGCAAAATCTTAGTCTTAAATACATACAAAAGTTTATGATTAGCTGAATTTTGCTGCAGTTTTTGGGGAGAACCTCTCGATCGAAATGAAATAGCAGTTATAAGAATTTTTATATAATGGCCATTTTGATGTTATAGAACTTGGTAAATACTGCTGAAGTAATCAATTATTTCTCGCTTAAAAATGAAGTATTCATGCCGAGGAACCGAATTTAAAAAACTTGATTGAGCTGATGGTGAAAAATAGTAGCGTTTTTTCATAGAAAAATCTGCTATGAGTGTTAATTTAAAATGTACTATACTGACTTGCTTCAAAGTTAATTAGTCTGTACTCCATGTTGGGAATTACCATGTTTAATGAAATTTACAATATACTCTGATACGTAAGCATTGTGATATCCGCCTCAAATCTACTTAGTTGGCCCATAACCGTGATAAAATGATAAACGCTCTTATGCTTGTATGCATTGCTAATTTTTTGAACGTTCATGCGAATGTTGTAGACTCGTAGCGTGCGGTGTAGCGTACGCAGCGCGCGGAGGGTCACTGACGCTAATGTTTACTGATAGTCTCCAGGCTGCTTGGTAATGCGTGTGTAATCCTGTTACTGTTCCTCTAGTCCTCCATGCACGCTGCGATCTCGAGTGTCTACTGCTGTGCCTGTGTACAAATGTTCGATAAATGATACGTGTATTTATGGCATAAAACGCTGTTAGTATGAACCTTCTTTGTCTCAAAAGATACTCAGTCTGATGCAATATTCACGGTACGGAGGCATAAAATAGAAATCCTAAATGTGTTAGGAATCCATGTCTTTTAATAGGTAGTGATTCATAATTTCTGTTTTAGCTACTTTGTAAATTTGAGAAAGCTCTTTTAACAATCGTATGACTAAACAAGTAGTATTAAGATGAGATTGTGCTACTATATTGTGTTATATACTTCACATAGATGAGCTATAACTCTAGTTTTAAGAGCTGATCTTATTGCAGTAGAATGTGCTTTAATTTCCACGTGATCACAGAAGGAAGGATTTTTGTGTTATTAGGTACAAGAATCCAGTATATCATAATGTAAACGCAAAATGTCAAACATGAATATCGAGTATTGGGTCAAATATTAACTGTGCTAAGTTAATCATTTTCGGAGCAACTCTGATATTATTTGGCATTCAGGTTCGAACAATTGAACTCAAAAGAAGCAGAGTAACATCATGACGTGATGGTGTAGCATAGCCTAAATTATAGGCCTAGATCTCAGAAAAAGGTGTACATGAAGCCGATTGGGGTATCACGGTAATCAGCAAAAGGTATTTCAATGAAAATTCTGGTTAGCAGTATTCACGTATTCAGGACTCTGCTATTCTTGTTTTATTTGTGGCCATGAAAGAGGAAATCACGGAACGATATGTGACAACAGAGTCCTCGAGGTGAAGACGCTGGTTCAAGTAAATATCAGCGGCTGGACCAACGCTTGACTGCAAGATTTCGTGAACAAAAGCATAGGAGAGTCAAAAACCCAGTGAACTAATGTAGGCTATTTTTATCTTCTTCAAATAATTTTTTCCAGTGAACTACTAGACGAATATATGTTCTGAAATCTGGCGTCGGGCTAAAAATTTCTAACTTTGAATTCGTATGTCTAGTCCGCTGTATAACTAGATTTTTGACAGGAGGATCATTGTTTCAGACCTTCGAATTTCCTCACTTCCTTGCTTCAGATTTTGCTATTAGAGGCGATTATTTTTCAGTATGAGAAAACATGCGCATTTGCTCAACATACAATTGTTTTCTTACTTTACTCGGTAAATGTGATCTAATGAAAGACGGTATGTAGTCCAGAATTTGATTGCATTCTAATTTTCTTAAGGTTTCAAATTGTTTTCATAACGTTTATAATAGTATATGAAGGTTTTGTTATTTAAATATGCCGATAATCCGTTTTGGAATGTTTTTATGTTTTACACTGGTACGAAATACGACGAAAAAATTCTTTCTTTTCTAAATAATTGAATCTCTCAGCTTTAGGGTGCATATATATATATATACGAAAGGTTACAAAGACGGAATAGAATGCTTTGCGAATTTCTCTAAAACAAATTTGATAAGCTTCTGTACTTCTGGCTAAGCCAAGTGCTCGTCATCAAATAACTAAAGGGCAGCATTGTTTTCCACATTTCTGTTTCTATACTAAAAAAGGGAAAAATGCGATAGTTATGACTAGCGTAGTATTCGTGCTATCCGGCAATGGACGTTATTGAACGCGTGTTGTAGGTAACTTGTGAAGCATTAAATCTGCTCCGAGTATTCTACCTTAGAATGGGATATGTAAAGATTTGCAGGGCAACGTTCATAGCCATTCTGTGTAGGGTTTGTCATGGATTGATCATAAAGCCCCTTCAGTTGCCAAGGGAAGTTAGGATCAATAAATACCGAATGAACTTTATGGCCGACCCAATACGGTTTCTAATAGTGGATTGTAGGTGGGAATGATGAGCTGTAAAAACAATACACTGTGGGGCGTTTTTGTGATACCTTATGCAGAAAACCTACACCTTTACTTTTTGTAGATGGTAGCGTACTTGTACGAGTATTCCGGTGAAACGAGCGGCATATTCTGTGTTGTGTGTAGAGAGTGGCATATGGAGGGAATCCTAGTTGTAGCGATCGCCCCAAAGATAACATCGGCTGTGATGAGGACAATCCGGTGACAGCTCATCCTGCCGCGTCACCACGCTCCCTGAGGACGCTCCTTATGGGGGACATGCCCTGGGGAGATGTTCCCTCTTCAGGGAAGTGATTTGGAAGATTTACCTATCGAAGTGTAAACTAATGATGATGCAAAGAGTGGGGTGTGCGTGCTCTGAGTGATGCTTGCGTATATTCTCGAGCTGGGCGAAGCCAAGGACATCTTGATTCTCCTAAAAGTAGTTTTGTCTCGTCTTGGGCAAAATTCTTTGTGCAAAGTTTGTTCTGCGAGTTAATCGTGTAGGAAGAAACAAATGTGCTATAAAATTCTTTTGCTCTGCAAAAATGCGATTTAGAGTTTTAGTTGCAATGTATATTTACTAGCTAGCGCGTGTTTTTCTGTGTTTTTGATGGCATAGTCCTTGTAGGTATCAAAATGATCTACGCTCGAGTTTATTTGGGGGTAATTTATTTTATTTTATCTATTTGGGATTTTCATCATTGTTGATACATTTCTTATTACTATAAGAATATTCATTCATTTTTACGTCTTTGAAGCATCATTTATATATATGTATGTGATGAAAATCAAATACTTAAAATTTTTAAGTGCCTAGCTCTGATTAATTTATTTTTCAATAAGTAAATTATTTAGTACCAAGTAGCGACATCTGACCCTGTTCTTCATCTCAGTTTGTACATTTCTGTTTATTTGAAATGAAAAAAAAATCGTTCTTCACTTAATACAGCTTTGAACTATCAGTTACGCGCTAGATGAACTTCGATTATAACCAGAGAGCCTCATTGCACGAGTTAATCTCAGCCTCAGTGCACGGCTTCAGTTGGCTTTATAACCTCACATTAAGATGCGGTCTTCGATGTTCGTTGGTGCGCCATTCTTTCTGCGTCACTGGAGCGCGTTATGAACCAAGCTGGCGACTTCAGCTGCTACCGCTTTATAGTCACGCTTGTGAGGTACATGCTGCAGCGTCCGAGACCTCGTGATATATGTGCATGTGTCTTGTCTAATTGTGAAAACGTGAAATATAGATAACTAGACGTCTACATTGTGTATATCGGGCTATCGTTTCTATCCCTGGAAATTGGGGACGCTGACTGAGCAAAGAAAGGTAAAAGTGTTTGTGCGTAAACCATAATTGCTCCCAAAAGATGAATAATGTTCTGGTGTCCCGCTCACATATGTGGTACACGGGTATTTTGAGCCTGAAAATAACATTTGCGTCGGTTGGGCTAGAGCGAGACAAAAATTTGACATTTAATGAGCTCCAGAAATTGAATTTAATGTATATATGAAGTTGGATATGAGCTTTCATTTTAAGTGTTCACTGTATACACTTTTTATAAAACTGTAATCTCAGTTCTTTAATTCTCCCTTGAATATGCATTGTTGGATGTCTGTATATATATATGCTCCATGATATATTCGAGTAAAAATGATAATGAGAATCTCGAGATGTCTGTAATTAGACCGTACATGAAGTCACATCTCATGAGTGTGTTGCCTAAATCTTTTTCATTTTCGAACACGATATCATGTGCTCGAACTAGGTATTTATCATTTTATTTTTTAACTTTGCAGATATAAGTACGTTCAATCAAACTTAATCCAGGATTAGGGATAAATCACACATCGCAATAAGTGCTGATGTTTTATCACCATGTACTGGGATGCTAAATCTTTTTTTTTGCACTGAGCCAACAAAATTTCAAAACCAATAAATTAATCGGGATGATTACGTTTCGATGTTGGAAGAATGTAATATCACGTTTCATAGCCATTGTGAGGTCAATTCTCCTACAAATATCGCTTTTCGATCTCTTCGTAAAGCTTCTATTTAAACAATCCATTTCGCACAACTTTCATTTTATTTAATTGGAGAGCTCGTCACAGTCGCATGATGCCACGTACGACACGCCACCTTCTCCTATGATTATGCTTTAACTGTAGCTCCAACTGGCGAGGTACCTGTGAGAGAACAGGTCCAGGAGTCACAGACGGCCGTTATGTCGTAACTTAGTAGTAAATAGTACTTTATTGTACTATTTTTTCTTACATAATACTTCAGGGTGCTCTTGAGAGGCTACTTCCTGTGTACTGTATGTAACAGTTTTATTTTTCCGCTGAGAGAAATTTACACCAAAGACTTACGAGCAAGCAAAAACTTTCATATTCTGTCGCTGATAAATACAAGGTCATTTAGAATTTATATTCTGTTCACGGTTAATTTACCAATTCTATTTTACTATTTCGATAGAAATCGTCAGACAGTTCGATTTTAGGCTGTTTTGTATAAGAAGTGGCATGTGCATTTTTACCCCTGAATTTTTTTAGAGAAACCCTTTTCATTTTAAATTATCTATTGTTTGAAAAACAATAAAACAAAAATTGAAATATACTGAGTGCAGAAACTATAAATCGTATAAAATATATGTTAATAATGTCAGTTTTCGGACAAACTTCATTCGACCGACTCTGCCTTTTGTGTCCAGCATGCATACCTTCCAAACATAAAGTGTGGGCTAATGCGAATGTGGGTCTCCGATTCGGATATGCACTTTCCCATTCATCGTGTATTCTTCTGGTGATTGCGATGCGATTGTGCAATGTAATTTGGTTTGTGTCGCTCTCCCCCTCACAGCAGATCACTGTCCCAGCGCTGCGTCTCCTGCCTCGCTTCCTCGCTGACGAATTGCTGTCGCTGTGCTGCTCCTGCTCGTGTTGCTCATGCTGCTGTTGCTGGTCGTGTTATTGCTACTGCTGCTGCTCCTGC
>VCRD01000072.1:8253-67155 GCA_006783055.1 Trinorchestia longiramus | reverse complement strand
TACTGCTGCTGCTCCTGCTCGTGTTGCTGATGCTCCTGTTGCTGGTCGTGTTATTGCTACTGCTGCTGCTCCTGCTCGTGTTGCTGATGCTCCTGTTGCTGGTCGTGTTATTGCTACTGCTGCTGCTCCTGCTCGTGTTGCTGATGCTGCTGTTGCTGGTCGTATTGTCGCTGTTGCTGCTGCTACTGGTCGTGTTGTCGGTGTTGCTATTGCTACTGCTCGTGTTTCTGGTGCTGCTGTTGCTGGTGGTATTATTAGTGTTACTGCTGATATTATTGACATTACTGAAGCGTCAGTTAATAGTATTAAAGTTGTTTCTGATTATATTATCGCAGCTACTACTGGTAACATTATTGTTGTTGCTACTGCTGGCATTGCCACAGCTGGTGCTGTTATTGCTGATACCACTTCTGTTACTGGTGATATTGGCACAACTGCTGCTACTGCTGCTCGTGCTATTGTAAGAACAGGTAGCGTTTCTGTTTCTGTTCCTACCACTAAAGACTGCGTTCTGCTTCTCTGTACTCTCTGGTTCTGTTTTCTCACTTTTTTTACTGTAACAGAGATTCGAGTTACTTTGAGTTGTTTTCCTGGTTCAACGCTTCTGTTACGGTAAGAATTTCTTGCCGAATTTCACTGATATTCTAGTTATTTAATTGAAATATTTATTGTATATTTCTTACGGAATGCTCTAAGAACCAATACTTGAGGTTTGGAAATCAAATGCTTCTCAGCTTGCTCAGCAGTACTACACTCAGTCACTGCTACATCTATTGGATTGGTAGATTTCTTCAGGTTCTTAGTGTCATTCAATTTTACTAAACTGCTCGGCGTCTAATAAGTAAATTCGTGATGATTTATATACATCAAGGTTTCTGAAAATTAGTGTATTAATATATATTGAAATAGATTGTGATCACTGTTGATTTAGAGGGGTATGTTAAGTCAAAGCTAAGTCGATTATCGTAAGTTAAATTCTTTAATACCCGCGTACTTAGAGTAATTTTTATGTGAGCATATGTTAAGTGTAGGCATGTTTGTCAGCACAGCAGCTCATTGTAGCAGGTACGGACTTCCGTTTCGTGTCGAGTTATATTCTATAGTCATTCAATTTTTTTCATATGATTTTTGCTTATGTTTTTGTTTGGCTTCAGTGCAATACATAACATTTAGCTGAACAATTTGTAATAAAGATTTTGTCTACTTTTGTGCATAATTTTCGTTTCTGCTTTTACAAATTTTTGGCTGTTGGTCATCATAAGGGAGCGAATATTAGTCTAATTCGTTGTCATTTGATGAAGTGGCAGTTTGTACATAATGCAGATTTGTACACTGTATGTCCGGCCCCTGGTCTTGTATCTCGGGATGATCTTATCTGAACCACCTGATTCTCTGATCCCAGCAGATCCAATCTCACTCGAACAATGTTTAGGCTGCTTGTTTTCTTTTGATGTACTCATGTAAGCCTTTTATTATCTTTTATCGAGTTGGGCGCTACTGTGTTGTGTTATTTATTTTGAGTTAGCAGCGTTGTGATCTTTCTGTTAATTTTGAGAAGTTGTTACCTTCTTCAGTGATGCTATCAGAAGTTATCTGATCTACGACTATTTTTTTGGCCAAATAATAATCTTCAGTTTTCTTGTATTTTCGTCTTTTGTAAGAATGGCTTCGTTCGTTTCTTTAACGATCTGCAGAAATCTTCACTGTCTCCTAAATATCATATACTTAGATTAGGTCCCAAGATTTATTCGTGATTTGAGTGCTTCACTCGATTTACATGGAAATTCTTTGTGCAGACGTGCACAAGCAACTGAAAGAGTGTCTCCCCTCCCATACAACGCTTCATGTCACACTCTGTGCTTCCATTAAGTGTACATCGACCTTCATTACCTCACAGTCGAGTCGCTGCTTCTGTTTTGTGTTACTATGATGGTGACGTAACTGCGAATTGATGGTATATTATTGGTGTTAGTATTATCAATACTGGATTTCGATACTTACGTAGTACTGGGTTCTTTATATTGCTGAGTTTTGTGCGCTTTTAAATGTATTTAGAACGAAAACAGGTCATAACTGGCATTAGTTTGTTGTTTTGCATTATTGAACATCCGTGGTTTCTACATTAAACTCTTTATTGTGAGAACAATCGGAGCTTTACTAGCCACTGCCCGACTTATATGTACTGCTCGTAAATAGTTTCAAAATCATTTTGTTGATTAAGGTTTTTACTTTCGGTTGAGTCGTTCATGATCGTCTCGACGTTCTGAAGCTGAAACATTTTTGTGTCTTCTTAGTATTTACTTGAATTATGTTTTTTTTAAATACCCGCACTTTGAAATCACTTTGGTGCGCTTAAATTATTTTCTTGGCAAGAAATACGTAGTATTGCACGCTTTTGTTTCCGTTTTCTGGTGCTTGACTGTATTACTGCTGGAGCCTAAATTTATACAAAAGCCTATGACTTATTCGGGGCATGGAAAAGCCTCCGAATGTTGAAGATGTCCACTCCCATCCCATGCAAGATACAGTCACAGCTCTGTTTATTTTTCTATGGTAAGATCCACCACTTTTTCCATACCTTTGTTGGCGCTGTGTCCTGCTACTGTCGTCCTGCATGGCGGAGCTCTTAGATGACATCGTAATGAGGTTTTAGAGTGAGGCTGGGGGGTGTCCGGTAGCTGGAGGGTTGCTCTCACGTGTCTCATTCAAGTGTTTGCCCTCATTTGACTGTGAATGGTGTCAGGCCTGCCATGTGTCCGCAACGAAGTGAACAAGCAAATTTTGATCGCATAGTCGATTAGAGAGATCTTCTTTCGGTCATCCCTTGTTAAAAAAATTTACCCGGTTCAAGTTATACAGTGAAAAACTGATATTGCAAAGATTTGTGTCTGCAGAGTATTTGAATCTATCGATTTTTCCACTATACATTATCCATATGTCAATATTCACTACCCATGACTCTCAATACAACGATCAAAGTTTGATCTTGTCCTTGTCAAAAAAGTTGTCCTCTTTCACGTGCTTCAAGCATCCCTTCATTTATCCTAGCCTTTACACCTGAAATTCTGCCTCTAGTTTCTCGATCTACCTTTATCCTATTTTTTTATACGTGTTCCTCCCATTCTCCCCCGCATGTAACGATTTACGATGTTTGAGCCTGCCAATACATCTTGTGCTTGGGTCTCTGCGGAAAGTTTAGCGTCAGAGCACCAACAGAGCTGGGCGCGCCTGGTGGTGATAGAACACGCAACGTCCACACCAGCACGCGACCTCGTGGGGTGCCTCCCTTCTGCCATCATACCTGACGCACGCTACATACATCATTTGCTCCTTCGCTGCTTCCTATTTAATGCTTAAGAATTCTCTTCATTAAGATAAGTTCATTGAAGTTATTTGTGCAGTGTTAACACGATTCTTGCGGTTGCTTCTTCCACACCGCTTGCGTGCAATGAGCACACACGTTCTTCATATCGAACGATTTTGTAAATGTATATTCCAGTACAAATATATTTTTGATTGTTTGTTGAGTGTACCTGCTGGAGTTGTAACGTTTCGGTAGGATTGGTATAGTATATAACTATTTTTATACGAAAAGTCTTAAATTTGGTTTACCATGGAATATTGTTAAACATTCAATGGACAACCAACACAGCAAATAAGAAAATATTGCATTACTTTCAACTGTACTTCATAACCCAGATCGCTTAATAATTTCCAAACTTGAGCAGATAATGTTTCGATTCATCCTCCACTTTCGACAGTAATTAATGAACATAGGTGTATTTTGTACCAGCTGATTCGTTCCCCACCATCTCGTCCATTAAGCACCACAGCTGCTGGCCACAACAGCGCATCTCTGAGACCTGCACGCGAGTTACGGATGCTGTATTCTGTTGTGACAGTCCTGTGTGCATCCTGGGCAGCTTAAACCAGGCATCAGATCACGCAGATTTTTTCGCTATTTTATCAATTCAATCCTTGAGAACTACATTTTTAAATTTTTTTATTCGTATTGGAATGGCAAAATTGTAGCGAAATTTTGACCTGAATTTAAAAAATGTGTTGTGATGGCTGATTTATTTGTTTTTTTTGTCAGAACGTTAATAATTTGGGTAAACTTCGTTCTCGTTTTATTATTCGTTTAATTATTCTCTAACATATTGTGATTTCTTATTAAATGCTGAGTTTCGTAAAATTTTCGTGGTTTTCTACATGCTCCTCGAATATTACTCAAGTAGCCTATTCCGATAGACGTCATTGGGAAACTCTTCTAAGGATTTGAAGAATTTTAATAACAGTTTATTGTTCGGCTGAAGTGAAATACAAAGTTGTAATCATACGATGAGTTTCATAAGCTTGAAATACCTTTATCGATTTACTCTGCGGATTCATTCATTGTGCGATACTCGTGTTTCATGCTGTTAAATGGCACAGAAGAACATCGTGCGTACTACATACAGCAGTGCGGTTGACAGTTGTGGTTGTACTCGTCCGTTTATCTAACGCTTTACTTAGGGCGTTTCTCTATTGGGCTACTGAACGCTACACTTGTGAATTTAACCGCTCCATATTAACTGAAGCTGAGGGCGTTTCTAATGTTATGTTTTGGGCGTGTCGGAAGAAGGTGCTACGGTGAATACAGGTCTGCTCTACCTTCCATTATTAAATCTTTGATCTATTTTGTTTGTGCTTCTCCAACACTATTTTTCGTCAGTTCTCGTTCTCTAGTCACTGTTTTTCATTCCATACAATGACTTGTTAAAGAAATTGACGTATTTTTCTCACACATGCACTCTTTGATGTACATTATCATTTCAGAAATGTTTTTTGTGAATTCAAATGATAGATTTGTATGTTGACTGCCAATATGGTGATCTAAACATTTTTTTCGATAATTTGTTGTTTTCATTAAGTACTATAATTGGGACTTATGCTCTCCTAATGTAAGCTTTCCTAACTTTATTATTAGGTTATTTGTGGTACTTTTCAAAACCTATTTATTTTTTTTATTATCTAAGTCTGTGTTTGGTTACTGTGTGCCATGTAGTGCACATCCCATGGAGGAGGTAGGCAGTAGGTTGATATGAGAGCAATTCTTGGAAAAGTTATTTTTCATTTCTGTTGTTTCCGAGGTGTTGTATGTTGTTGAACTTATATACAAGCGTTAGAGACACGCGTGCAGCATCTGACCTTATAGAGTGAGTTGCTTCAACTGCCAGCAAGACTCGTAATTGCTCTGCTGAGTCTGCACATAACTCATTCCACATAAAGTCAAATGTCACTCACTCACCATTAGTTTTAAAAATAAAAAATTCGTTCATGACCTCTTCGTCTAAATCTAATTTATATTGCGTGGTTTACGTGATACGTGTGTTGTTCGTTATCAACCTTTACAACTGTTCATGTATAATACTCGTAGGAAAATAATTTTATGTGTAAAGCATTTTAAAACAAATTTCTTTACCTTTAGCCGACTTGTCCTTGGACGAATGTTTTTTGTTATCAATGAACTCCTGTTTTGTCCTCTGGTAAAAAGGTAAAATCGCTGAACTTTCTCGTCAGCACACATTGTGAAATTACTTTACTTATCAGATATCCATCGCTGCCTTGCCGTGAAATTATTTTGTTTTTGCAAGAGGATTTAGTTTCTATGTCGAAGAAGGCTTACCTTTTCTTTTTCTAGTTTCCATCTCGTTTGAGAGGCCAACGTACCATATAATCATCTCATCCATGAATATCTTGAATACCCTGGCTACTCTATTTTTCATCTCTTTAAAAGCTTCATGACGCTGTTCAAACACTTCTTCCGATATAATGATTGGCGTAGCTCTACGTATGAGAAAAGTGCCCTCATGGGATGTGCACACCAAGTCTTTTTCGCTACCTCATATTTTACTTGGGATTGTCGCTGGTTGGGGTGTCGGCTACAGATGCTGGTGATGGGAGATGGTCCAGGTGTACTCTCGGTCTTCCTCTCATGCACGGCATGATCATCAATTGCTGGTGTTTTATTGAGCTCCGCCAGTTCCTGGCAGTTTGCAACCCTTGTTTTACATTTTTATTCCCATTTATTGTATAATTGACGTTTTTAACAGTCAAAACTTCTCACTATGACGGTAACGTATGACACTCTTATTTTATATTGCGTTGTATTTACTGGAACTTTTATAAGCTGGGTCTGATACCATTGTGAATTTTTCTGTGAGTAATTGCAATTGTTAACATTTGATAGGAATTCAATGATGGGTTCAGCCCAAAAGTATTAATTGATATCGAAGTTTTTTCCATCATGTGCATTTGTTCTGCTTCATTTTTGTGTTCTTCTGTTTTTAATTAATGTGTATAGTTTCTATAGTTCACTTCTTATTTATTGAAATTGGAGGTGCGTCATAACCACTCCAAATTTGATTTTGAATAGTTTAACTGGAGTATGTAAGGATAATTCGTTTATTATACATCCGGTTTTAGGTATGCAATATAGCCTACAACATTAGTTTATAAAATTTTGAAAGAAAGCATATCTAGGAACATGTTTTTCTTATTCGTCGGATACCGTTAAAGTTGTTTGAACTTTGGAGATCCCACTTCGTTTTAAATTCTGGACCCTCTTGTAATGTCTAGCCAGCCGCTCCTTAATATTTCCAATCGTAGGACGAAAAAATCGGAACGCTTCGCAGATTATCGATCGTAGAGAAATGACGCTTTCATTATTTCCCTTCATGAGCATCGTCGTTTTTGGTTGACGTAATTTGATTGTTACGAATATATTTCACGCTTACCCGTCTTCTCTGATGGGACCTTCGTGAATTACTTCGCGTCCTAACCTCATTTACACGAGGGGAACGCTGGCAGATAGTTTTAATCTGACTGATTGTGCGTCTGGAGCTTTGCTGGTTTGTCTCTACAGATTATTTCTTTAATTGGAAGGCTTCTTCTTAAAGTCGAAACAAAAGCATGGACAATTTAGCTAGGCGCTTGAAAGACACTATGTTTGTCATTGACGTAGAAGCAATTTAATCATTTTATTTTAATCCTGCTTTTCCGCCTGATAATATTTTGTTGTGGCACATCGTTGACGAATGCAAAATGTGCTAGCAATTTGCCTTCAATACTATCCATGGTATTTTTTTCAATTCATAGTGTGACTGAACTCACATATTTTAGTAATGAATCAATTCATGCTACTGAGTATTTGATTCCAGTAGAAACAAAAATAAAGTGGAAAAAATGTGCATTGTATGACTGAAATTCCTTACTTAGTAGGCCTCTGCTTCTTACGATGGTTAATGATAATTATCATTGAAATAAATGGTATGTCATTTAATTATCATGAGGGATAGTTCATGTGATGACGTGATTTACTGTGGTTATCATTTCAAAACCCAAGTTTCATAATGATGTGCATCAGTATTTGAATTGATCATTCCCGTTGATTCCACTTGCATCGCCAATGATCACCATTCGTAAGTTCTGGATAATGATCTTTAAAAATAATGATTGTTAAAGTTAGTAATTGATTCATTTACTTTTTTTGCTCTCTTTCTGTGTATCATTTTGATATTCCATAGTATATGCTACCTTAAATTCAATGTAGTGTGCAAAGAACTGCTCAATGTTAAAGCATGAAATTCGTGCGTTTTTAAGCCAAAACAACATTTTCACTGAAAAACCTGTTGCTTTTTAAGAAAGGACGTATTATATTTACCTCGTTTTCTTTTCCCTCACTCCCAAGCGCTTTGCTCATGCTGTTCCGTTACTCGAGACCCTTTTACTACTCTCTTATCAGCTCGGTTGCGAGAGAAGGTCTGAACTGCGGTGCTGTGTTGTGTCCCATTAAGACCCTTGTTTACTTTTTATAATGGGCGAGAGCACTCAGTGTTTGTTTTAAGAGGAACTTGAGTGTGCTATCGCAGTGCTAGACTTCTTCTCCTGCGGTGCCACTTCTGAAGTGCCGCTCGCTCGTCAGTCGGTCGTGTTGTGACTGTTCGCTGACGTTCAGGTGGCTGTGAGTCTTGTATGATACTCTCGGATCCACGTAGTGCTCACGTTAGTGTGTATTGGCGTCTTCTATTGTGTGTCTGACGCTGCAAATTACGAAATGAACTCCTAAGCACCGGTATTTTAATCTAGGCATCATTTGGTTTTGTGCTTTTCAGCTGAAGATTAAGGTTTCTGCTTCCTTCTCATTTGTACCTAATTTTTTTATTGCCATGTTTTTCTAATTTTTACTAGAATTTTTTTGGCGTAATTGTTGAATACCATCAAAATGGTGGTGGTGATATTAACCTTATCGTAACCAAGCAAGTTGAAATCGAGTGCGTTTCCATTTTGCTAAATATACTAATTACTAGGAGATTCACTGTCTCTTTAGCTTCTTTGAGTTAAATATGTTTGCTGTGTGCCTTAAAAAACAGCAATATTTTAGGGATATCTCTTATATGAAGCATAATTTAAGAACGTGTAAGTGATAAATAATTACCTAATACGCGTGACAGTGAGACTTGTGAATTTTTAACGTTGTACATAAGTTGTTTTTTTGTATTTTTTATTTAAAATGGTGTAACTTGTCACCGATAATATTATTTGCGTGCCATCTTCATCTTGAAGGATAGAGGCATCCTAAGATTACGGTAGGGATGAAATATGGATTATTGTGTCGCTACAATAGTGATTTACTTCGTTCTAGAAATAATAGTTATTGCGACATCATATTCATCCTTAAAAGTTCTCTGTAAAAGAACTGGTTGATGGATTTTCCATTGTCTATGTGTAGACTATCGTGATAGATGCCGTTGATACGCAGTTATAAAAAAAATATTCTTCTGATTGAACGAGAGCCTGCTACTGTACGTCCTTTGATTTGCTACTTCACGTGGAAGTTGTGAAGTCAGGTTGTGTGGGATGGAGGGAGAAGGGGGGGCCAAGAGTGCCACCATCTTGCTGGCACCGAGGCGCTACACCCCCCAGTCCCCTGTGTTCAGCGCAGTCGCTGCTGCAGTCCGTGTATTGATCTGAGCTCCAGAGTCGTGGCTGATCAAATGGCACGACGCTACGAGTCTCCTGCTGCTGCTGCTGCTGCTGCTGCTGCTGCTGCTGTTGCTGCTGCTGCTGTTGATGCTTGCTTGCATTACACAAAATGCGTGAAAATTTAGAATTCATTTCTTTGTTTTCGATTACTATTATATTATATTGATCATTATATTATAATCAGCCTGTATTATTTTACTCTCACTCGTTTGTTTCTGCACTAGTTCCTTGCCAGTGACGTTTAATTTTTCTAAATTTCATGATATGTGTGATCACTTGAATTAGGATCTAATTAGTCCTCCCAAAGAGAACCGTATATTCAAAACGAAACCTTTGTGTAATATATCCATTTTACTCCTCTAATTTTTAATCGGTCAAATTTTTCTAAGTCCTGCTACAAGCCATGTCATTTATCAGTACTTCTGCTGTCACTAATAGACTATTGTTTCAAAATATTGTATTCTGCGTTCGCGTCCCTGAGATAAAACTGTCTGCACTTGATTTTTCCGATTAATAAAAAAGTTTGCGTTGAAGTTTAGAGGGCAATGCAGATTTAAGCGTTATCAAAGTTTGGGAATTTTATTGCAGGAGATGAAGCAATGTTTCTTGCAGGAGTCTCTTGCGGGCTTAATTGTTATGCCTTGTATTTTCTTTTTCCTTCTATGTCTTTCTCAAAAAAGAGGCGGTTGTACCGTGCAACTGATCTTTTTCACGTGTCTTCATGTTTATTTCTTTTTTTTCCCTGACCTTTTTCACGTGTCTTCGTGTTTATTTCTTTTTTTCCCTGATCTTTTTGCCTGTTCTAGGGGCTTAAGTATCAGGTCATCCGATAAATTCTGTCCGAATTTTACCTTTTAAATTGAACGAAATTTAAAGAGTATTTTATAATGTCTAATGAAACTGAACATTGTTTTTATGTTTAGATGCATTTAAACTGATCAAATTTTTTTTCAGAGAACGATAAAATTAAATTTTGTTTGATTAAAACCCTGCTAACATGGAAGTACCCAGGAATCATTTGAGGCACATAATGCTTTATGAGTTCAAGAAAGAAACTCAGCAGCCAAAGCGGCTAGAAACATTCAGTCAGTTTATGGAGAGGAAAGTGTGAATGAAAGAACTTGCAGAAGATGGGTTGCGAAATTCAGAGTTGGAGATTTCACCCTTGAAGATGACGTCCAGTTGAGTTTCATGAAAAGCTTCTTGAAGCAGCCCTTGAAGAAAATTCTGCTATATCAGCTGAAGAATTGGCAGTGGTTCTCAGTTCAAACCATACAACTGTTTATCGTCATCTTCAAGAACTTGAAAAGTGGGTGGGTGCCTCATGAATGAAAATTCGGACAGAACTTACGGGATAACCTGATACATTGTTTTTTTTCGTCGGCTCTAGCGGGCATTACAAATGCGTTGACCCTTCTTCTTTTTACAGCTAAATCTAAGTTTCAATTTAACCTCCTCTTTCGTGAAGGAAGCGGTCGTAGTATGTTACTAGATTGTGTACAATTGCCGTCCATGCTACGTCTACGTCTATTTCACGTCACGTTAAGAAATCAGTGTTGATCATCAGTGGAAGGGGTATGTGGTAAGAGCCTACATAGTATATCAATTTGTTTAACTGCAACTCGAAGTGAAAAATTTGCTTGTTTCTTATCATGACCGATTGTCTTTTTAAGTGTATATTAACGTATATATTCATTCTACAGAGCTGTTTCTGGAGCACATGATGCAATAATTTTAGCATCCTCTTACTGCATTTTTGTCTCATATTCACAGAGTTGTGTACAAGAATAACGTGTGTTCATGTGCATGCAGGTGCTGGCGTACTGCGAACATGTTCACGCCAAGTGGCACTTCAGCGAAGTACGAGCCATATTTTCGAGGCGTTACCTCCTTCAGAACACCGCCCTCGAGATCTTCCTTGCTTCCAGAAGTGAGTACAAATTTATGATCTTATTTTTATACTAGAAATGTATTATTGCTTCCAAGACCATAATTTTGTTAAGGTGATTCTGATGATTCTTAGTAAAATATACGTTACTAAAAGATAATGCCGGTAAATTAGGAAACAAAATGCGAACAACAAAGTTCTAAGTATTTATGCAGGATGTTTCAGTACAATTGAGGTAACGGCCGTTTTTTCAACGAAAAATACCGTATTTAGTTAAATAGCTCAAAAACAACGTAGCGATTCATTGGCGAGGTAACGACCAATTTAACGGCCATCTTCATGGATTAATTGAAATTTGTAATATATTAATAATGAAATCAAATAATTTCATAAACTACTTTTTACTTGGTATACGTCTACATTCTAACGCAATCTAAATTAGTCAATAACTTTTTTCGCTAGTACTAAGAGTGTTTAAATTGTTCTTTCATTTCATGAAAGGGAATCGATCTTATTCAAAATTTAACATAGCATTTTTATGGTAGGTTGTATGCTAAGGTAAAGTGATTGATTACGTAGCTCAATCGACTTACTTAAAATAGTGTCAACTATTTTGCCTACACTCGAGAGTCAATGAGTCAAAAAGATTCCACAGTAGTTAACAATGCTGCTTCTCAAAGTATATATATAAACCTTAAGTTTGATTTTGATACTCCGTCAAAAACGAGATTCTTCCTCACCGAATGGCAGTTATGCAAAAGGTGCGTCTAGATTTGTGCAGCTCTAAGGTCGTATAAATATATTTTTGAAAGCATCATCGATGATATCCTTACATCAACATTTCTATGTGGTATATTGAAATAATTTCACACTTTAGAATATATATTCTGCTGTTAATGTTATTATTTGGAAAAGTTTCCTCAATACAAAAATAGAAATTTAAGTTTGTGCTTTATATATCAAACTTTCTACCTTGTCTCTCATTTTGATCAAAGAGGTTTCAAAGACTAGTCGGTGAAGATAAAAACAATTAAGAATTTCTTATTTGCTTTGGTTACTTGAACGTTGACGACTGTTCAGAAAATCATATCGAGTTGATGGATGTTCATTTTGAACAGATGATGCTACTGGATTAAAAATTGTACTGATTGTAAGGTTTCATGGTACGTAAAGTGTCTGCATAATCTTTCAATTATATTATTTGAATAATAAGCAATTTTTTAGTACGAACGCTTAGTTATTTCCTAAAAAAACGCTTCTAATACTTAAAAAACTGTTTCTACACATTTCTCCCTGAATAGGCTTCTACTTTCCTGTAATAGTTGCTAGTCATTTCTACATCTTTCATCTTCATGTATTGTTTAACTCAAATTTTACTGCTTCCGTTAACTTTCTCTTTCTGAAGAACGATGTCATTTTAGTTTGAATGTTTTCTGTTGGAGATCTAAGATGAACTGCGTGATGTCAAACGATTTTAGTAAAAGCTGCTTTTAAAAGTATTCATTTTTATCTTGCATCGCTGTAGAAGAAATTGTCTTGAAGACTCCATTCTCATGACAAAAATGTATTTTGGGCTTATTCAGTTAAAACTAAATGAAAAACTTAACTTTTTACAGAAACTGCTGAAATTAAAAAAGCGAAGTTATTTTTTGCACATCCTCACACTGAGGCTAGTGGTTCAAGTTGTTGAAATAAAATTTGGAAGAGAAAAATGCAATGAAAATACGCTCTGCAATTTCAGTAAAGATTAAAATAAATAATTAAAATGAATACATCTCTTGCATAAAACTCAGCGAATGTTGTTCTTAAAGAGGAACGTTAGGGGCTACAGTGAGGAGGACCCTATAAGAGATCACTTATTTTGTCGGTCGTATCGATCCCTAACAACATTTTCTGTGTTGTGTTGTCATTTTCTGCGCACTGGATGCTTCTTTGGTGTCATCCATTAACGATGCTCTCACCCTAATGCCCTTATCCGCTAGATTTGTACGTATCGGCTGGCATCTTGTTTTTTGCAACATTTGTATTACAATAATAACAAATGCAGGTATTTTTATACGAGAGTAACATATGAACAAAACTTCTTAGAGCTTAAGGTGTGAACTCGAATTTATTCAGTTATAACCTCGCGATTCAACTTTGCATGTATTTGCCTACTTCTCTCTTTTGCGTCGCAGACTCTGCATAAGTAATAGAAGATATTTTCGAAAACATTCATCGCCAAGATTTCCTGTCGATATTAATAAGCACAATAGCGATCATTGAATAGGGTAGCAAATCTTTAGCGTTACGCATGTACTTCTGGTAATTATTTTATATGGGTGCGTACTTAAGAATTTATTTTTCAATGCTTAAAAATTTTCTATTTAATCATTAAGTAAGCAGAAATTAGCAATATTTCTTTTGATTGAACGTAAAAAGAGCGATGGTTAGGTTTATCTAGTATCTAATATTTAAAATCGATTGCTTTCAAGAAATGTCGTACAACACGAATAAACACAAATATAAATGTTAAATTTGTTGTTGCAGCGTCTGTATTTTTCGCATTCGCGGACACGGCGACGGTACGCCGCGTGGTCAAGGCGCTGCCGCGAGTGGGAGTGGGCATCAAGTACGGCATCCCGCAGACGCGTCGAGCTTCTCTCATGTCGCCGCGCCAGCTTTTCCGTGCCGCCAATATGACGCAAAAGTGGCAGCGGCGAGAAATTTCCAACTTTGAGTACCTCATGTTCCTCAACACTGTTGCTGGTGAGTACTTTTCAGCTCTGTTTCTTCAATGTCTCTACTATTTTATCTAACGTTGTTCAATTGGGTTTTGTTTACTAGTATTTGTATTTTCATTACTGTTGTGATAAAGACCAGCAAGAGTCTTCAAAGAATTTATTTGCTGCTAAAAACGGAGATATTTTTGCACATGTGAACTTGACCAAAAATTTTATATCAAAAGGGCACTCGTGTCTATTCATAATTTTTTGCAAGTTTGAATTGTTACCCTCACCTTTAAATTATTACGGTCCACCTTCTTTGAATTGTTACGGCTCATGCTTACTGCAATACCTGCCGTAATGGTTGTTTATAATTCGTATGAAATGCATCACACACGCTGGTTCCTGTTGCAGGTCGCACCTACAACGACCTGAACCAGTACCCTGTGTTTCCGTGGGTGGTCACTAACTACGAGAGCGTTGAGCTGGACCTCTCCCAACCATCCAACTATAGAGACCTTTCCAAGGTGAACTTGCGTCACTGTCAGTACTTAGTGAATTGCAAATTTGTTGCATGTTCGCGGTACTGAACTATTAAGAGGTAGTCAGAAATGTAGATAATTTTAAAATTTCTGAATTACTATCAAGAACTTTGTCCTGAGATAACCGGTGACTTTTCAGTCAAGAAATACTACCTTCAAGCTTGTGTACATTAACTTTTAAAAGTTTTACATGAATTTTGATTTTTGAGGTTTCTTTTGACTTTAGATGAAACGAAAAATGTATAGACCATGAACTTAAAAACGGAATACGTTAGGATTTCGTCTAGAACCTCAATGAGATCATAATAAGACTGTGAGGTCCGTCATTCAGAATCAAGCTGTTGTCGTGAAAGCTTTAGACGTCGTTGGTTTGGTACTACTTACGTGTAAGCTAACTGTTTGAAAACCTCTTGTACACATCATTTTGTTGAAATCTTTTACCTACCGTCGAATGAACCGTAGAAGAAATGCGTACTCTATGAACTGATATAATATTCAGTATAATGGATTGTTGCTTTCCATTTCCTCAGTTCGGTTGAGAAGAATAATGTTTTGCAATTTATTGAACCGTTGATGTTTGCAAAAGAAGGGGCTTAATTTACCTGCAACCTGCATAATATCAATTAAATTTGTTTGATCAAACCATTTCTAATTTTAAAATTCTATTTTGGTGCTTCGTTTTGGGTGTCTGTTTAGAAGACTGACAAAAAACGCGACATAATGATTGATTTAATTTATTATCTACAGGCTTCATGATTCAAGGAATAATACTGATGCACGTGACCTACGTTCTATTGGTGAAAATAGATTCAGTTTGTTGTAATATTTGTGTTCTGTGCAGCCAATCGGCGCCCTAAACCCATCCCGGCGCGCGTTCTTTGAGGAGCGCTACAGTAGCTGGGAGCATGACCAGATACCGCCCTTCCATTACGGCACCCATTACTCCACTTCTGCCTTCACCCTCAACTGGCTCCTAAGACTAGTATGAATGTTTTTTTTATCTATTTTAACTCAAACTGGTAGAGTTCCTAGGGGCAAATGATAGTAGCGATTAAGAATAACAATGATATCTAGAATAATTGTCGTAGATTGTCTTTTAGCTGTTCTGCTGCTCTAGGATTTTACTGAATTGAGTGAGCAAGCGTAAACAAAATTTACGACATCAAATTGGCTGTCTATTACTTATTACCTTATTACCTTACCTTAGGTATTATTACCTTACCTTAGTTATTATTACCTTTCATGTACTTTATATTGTTTTTGTTGCTTCTTGCATAATTTATGAAATTGCAAATTTAATTTCAGAACTTTCAATTCAGCCATGGATGTTGTTTTCTAACTTACATGTCATTGTTAAGTTTTTGCTATAAAAGAAAGCTTCTGAGATTAAAACCATCGCTTATGCTTCTATGTACTAAGCTATTCTTTTTGGATTTGAACATCAGAAATCGCATTGACCTGTATCTCTTGATACCGTGTTTAGAATGTCTTCCTAATAATATTTAAATTCTGATTATTTGTACCTTTTTCTAACAGGAGCCCTTCACGACAATGTTCTTGGCGCTGCAAGGTGGAAAGTTTGACCATCCGAATAGAATGTTTTCTTCAGTGGCGACAGCTTGGAAAAATTCTCAGAGAGACACTTCAGATGTCAAGGTGCTTTTATAAAATAAGAGCTCAGTATTCTTTCTTTTGGCAAACAGTTACTTAAGTTAAGTTTAATAAAAATGCGCCTACGTTGATCTTCCCGAATTTTTTGTACAGGTATAA
This sequence comes from Trinorchestia longiramus, assembly GCA_006783055.1. Lineage (NCBI taxonomy): Eukaryota > Metazoa > Arthropoda > Malacostraca > Amphipoda > Talitridae > Trinorchestia > Trinorchestia longiramus. Next base: position 51,223 of record VCRD01000072.1, on the reverse strand, counting down.
TATAGTGTTGGAGGAAAAGTGCATTTATATGAAAAAATAAAATCGTATCATCGCGTACTCTGCGGCTTAGACTGAGATGTATAAAAATGAAAAATTGTGGAAAGTCAGCTGAATTTAACATGGGCTTAATCCGAATGGAGTACAATAGTTTTTGATTTAAAACATAGGTTTTATTCAATTATAGGCCCTATTATATTATTACTATTTTTAACTGTTCACTGAAATGGGTGTTTCAGGTACGGAAGGCATGTAAAAACGTGTTTTTGTTCAAAAATACACCTACAGTTTTCACTGAATTTGAAAATTGCTCGAAATGAGTAATGCCAGTTCCAAAAACGTTCTAATATGCAAATGTGTAAAAATTATTTGTTAGTACGGAAAACAGAAATGTTTGAAATATTACTTTTAAATTAAAGTTAGTTGTATAGCATTCTTCTGTAAAGCACTGGAGATGCAGAATGCAGTTCGGATACGGTGAGAGTAAGAGCACATTGAATGTCCATTCAAAAAACGTTTGTGCACTCATCCTGCGTTGCTTGAGTTGAGTGACCCTGGAATTTTGCGACAGATGCGTTTCATCCTCGAAAATTGTTCAAACTGTCTCTTGTAACTTCATTTCACCATAACACTTACAAGTATACGAGTTTACTACTTATGCTGACGGTTGGTGTTTTTCTTTGCAGGAGTTAATCCCCGAATTTTACTACCTGCCTGAAATGTTCAGCAACTGGGGTGGCTACAAACTGGGCCTCAGCGAGGAGGGGCCTGTTGACGACGTTGTCTTGCCGCCCTGGGCGTCTACTCCAGAGGAATTTGTTAGAATAAACAAAATGGTGAGCCTTTCTGCGGTTAGGGAATTTATTATTCAATAAATTATATACTGAATAATAAACGACATAATTTTAATCTTAACAAATGTTTACCTTGTGGCAAAGTTACTACACTGAAAAAGGAATCTCTCTCCTTGTTCCTGCAAACTTTCATTCTGCATAGTTAGGTATTTGGACCTCATAATTTATGTCTTTTATTTGAAACCACAGAATCAACTACCTTTTTCCTTCATAAAAATGTGACTAATAATTACTATAAGGTTTTTAATAGTATGAAAAATTATGGCGATTGAAAAATTAGGAAAGAACAATCCTTTCTGCAATTGATGTGTTGATTTATTAATCAATTTTTTCTAAACACTACTCACAGAGACTCGAGTTACTGTTCCTTTCATGTCAATTCGCTTACATCATGCTACAACATTTAATTTTTCCATTTATTTGATTATATTGCATAGAGTCTTAAATGATTTATTGATATTCATTGTCTTCCCTCTCATTTGCAGGCGCTGGAGTCGGAGTTCGTATCGTGCCAACTGCATCAGTGGATAGACCTGATTTTCGGGTACAAGCAGCGCGGACCTGAGGCAGTGAGGGCGTGCAACGTCTTCTACTACCTCACCTACGAGGGCGCTGTCGAGCTGGACTCCCTCCATGACCCCACCATGAGAGAGGTTAGGGTCGTTCTCTGCCTTTGTTTGTTCGCGTCGAGTCCAGAACTTCTCCACCTTTGCTCGTTATTTCATTTGAGAAACTATGAGCTTAACGTGTTCCTTTTGACTCTTTCGTAGGTTACTTAAAAATATCTACTTAAATATTCCAAAATGCCAAGAGAATCGACTCAGGTCTAACATCAAATTACTGACTGCGTAGAGTTCGCTCACCTAACTTGCCTAAACTAGACTTATCTACTTGCTGTCTATGATATGAGTATTGGCGGGCAGGATGAACGCGTAAAATGCAAGTTCTAATTTAGTTATTAATTTTATTTCGTTAAAAACCCACTGCATTATTGCAAAAAAGCTAGTTTCAAGCGAAGAAAATATAATTATTGGTTGCAAAGTATAACTTATGTTTGGTACAACCAATCGTAGCGTGATCGAGAATACGAAATTCAGGTGTGACCTGACCACACTTAACCATGTCCAGTTTTTGCGAATATTTCCTCCCAGGACATTAAAAAATTTTGTTTCATATCCTGTTGTACTTTGAAAATGAATGTGTAAATATGTTGTGTGTCTGCTACCATACCACTGTTAAATTATTTCACGTTTCTCCATTGTATAATTTGAGTGTTGCTTCAATTCCTACTAGACGGGCGTATTTAATTGAAAATTTGAAGTATGTAAGACACTATTAGAGTACAGTAGTTTTAATGCGTCGTGTGAGAACTGTGCATTTAGTGCTTCCTTTCTCAAGTTAAAATAATTTTTTCTAACATGTTTCAGCTTCTTCTATCACTGGATAACTCGAAGTAACTTTGTCCGAAGTTTTTAGTCTATGTTGTTTTTTCTATTTCTGTTTACAAGCACAGGACCGCTCCACAGCGTAGGAATAGATAAGTAACTGGCAATGAAATGCTGAAATTCAAACTTTAAGAAAGCAACCCAAGTGAGGAGTATACAGCGTCATGATTTACTTCACTATGTAATCAGTAATCTTGACGTTCGCTACGAATCAAAGGGCTAAAAACACTTCAGGAGAGAGAAAAATAGATTTAATATTTTTGGCTGTCGAGTACTCGATCGTCAATGAAAGCTGGAAAAAATCACTATATTTCATGCTTTATCGAGCCCTGATTGGGAATTGATTTACAAAAGACGACATTCATTAAATTTCAGAATGAGAATACTTCGTCCAACTTACACTCTCGATCTCCAAACTGTAACTTGAGCTCAATTTTAAGTTATTTCTACATCAAAAGCGGAGACTGCGATCGTAAATCAAACCTCAATTTCCACTCTTCAAAATTGCAGTCTATTATAAAAAAAATGCTTGAGGGGGATACTCATTTCAATTTTCTCATTTCAGGCTGTTGAAAATCAGATCCGAAACTTCGGCCAAACCCCGTCCCAGTTACTGATGGAGCCGCACCCTCCGCGCTCCTCTGCAATGCATCTCGTGAGTACACGTCGTCTCGCCTGACTCACGCTGTCGGGACGCACTCAATTCTGTCGCTTTTCTAACCTAAAATTGAGACACCACTCCTAACCGTGGGGCCATTTTTCTATTTGTATATTTTTTTGTGAATTTAACCTTAGAGCTCTGAACATGGGTATAGACGTCACTAGCCTCTTGCAAACTATATACATGTTCAGTGTTCCAGGGGGAATATCTTGATTTTAAAAAATGTTTTGAATATTCCGAATGATTTTATTCAATTTCCTGGCATTTTCTCTTATCTCATATTGATGAGCACGATTATTGCTCAGTGGCAGTATTCACACCCATTTATCACTTTTTTTGATCATTTGATGGAATAATTTAGTTGTAATAGTGCTGAATTCAACTAAATTAATTTTTTTACCTCTGTCTTTCGAAAATATTGTTTCTAGTCTTCTGGTCTTTTTGTACATTAAAAAATATAATTTTTTATGACGGTGTATCGTAAAAATCTTTATTGTTCCAATTTCTAGGTGACAACGTTTGCAAGGCTTTTGGTATCACATAGTCCTTCCACTTGTTTATATCTCATCATTATTTTTCTATACGTTAAGTGTGCTAAATAAAAGCTGGTTCATGTTTTTTTCATTTGTCACATCCCTTTAGGTCAGGTCATGTTCTGTATTATTTACATGCATTTAAGGCGTTACCTGCAACTAGTGCGAAGATGCCAAAACCAAGTTGAGTAATCGCCATATAAAGTTCACGAAATGGAAATTCTCATTACATAATTAACATTGCTTATCAATGTGTTCTTGGACTCATTTTGGAGGCTGTGTACAAAAATCAAGGTGGGCTGTGAGCTTTCGCTTTCATAGAAAGCATTTTTTAGGTGGTGGTGTCTTCTCCCTTGTGGCACGAAGCATCTCATTTGTTAAGCTTGTATATATGCTTTAAAACTGCATGAATTATTAGTATAAAAACATACATTAAGACTGACTTAATTCTTTGGTACCGCAGTCTCCCATGATGTTCTCTGGGGTGTGCGAGGACGTCTGTATGGTGATGAAGTTTGTGAGCAACTCTCCAGTGTGTCACATCTCTGCCAACACCTACCCTCAGCTGCCCCTGCCCTCCGTTCTCACCGTCACCAGCAACCACCAGTTTGCACTCAACAGATGGAACTCCAACTACGCCAGTATGAACTCTTTTCCAAGTGAAACTTGAGGACCTCTCTTTTTTTCTATTTTATGTTGAGCGTATTGTTTATTCTAATCTTTCTCACATGTGTTATCCGGTACAGTTTATTTATGTGTGAAATTTTATTCAAGAAGATACTTGGACCTATTGGATTACTTTTAGTAATAGTCAATAGCTATCCGAGTTTCTTTCTTGTTTCTTTAGTATTTTTCAGTCTAAGGGGAATTCTCCTTTTTTTTAAATTTCTGAAAATTATGGCTCATAGTTAGGACTATAGCAAGATCAGCATTTCACAAGTCGTAGTATGGTATTTTGATTCGAATAACATTTCGAAAAGTAATTGGCCTTCCTCGAAAATTTTCCAGAGTTCTAGAACTCAGTGTTTTAGTTTGTTTCTAATTTTTTATAATATATTTTGAAGCAAATGTCATTGCATTCTATGTATCAAGTTCACTGAAAATCCCTATTTGCATGTCATACTGATGAACACATTTGTTCAGTGTGAGCTTATGCCATGAACCAACATTTGCTCTAACTTAAAGAGTTGCATAGAAAAATCTGTTATGCTACGACATTTTAAGACCCATTGTTGAATATTTTGTGCATCATCTATGTTGGAATAAACTGTTTCTTTATTTTTATTTATTTTTAAATAAATAAATAAATAAAAAATATTCTAGCATAAACATGGAAATGAAATATGAAGAACAAACTATTTTAAACCTTTCATCATGCATATTAATTTATATGGCATCAAATATTTCTGCCTGGCGATAGGCTTATTTTAGGTCTGATCGAAGGTAAAATTAAGTATATTTTCCAGTTTGCATGCACATACCTCAGTTGCGTAAGTATTGCGTGCCAATTGAGTTATTGGTGTTGAGTTTGTATGTGCACTGGCGTGACAAGACTTACTTCAGCTACGTGTGTTAATTTTGTTCTAAATTACTCTTCATTCTTAAGCCCCTGGCTTGTTAACTTATTTTCTTTCTATTTTATTTACAATTTCAAAAATGCTAACCCACTGTCAAAGCACTTCATTAAACGTTTTATTATGCGTTGTTTATCGTACATGGAATTGTAGGTATGCGTATTAATAAGGAAAAAATTATACCCGTTGAATTTTGATCCAAATATTATTCAGTTTATTTTACAATTTACTACTTCATGTAGCTCATTTACTTCTCCATTTGTAGTACTGTAGTGAGTTTTCTTGCATAGGATGTAGGTCAATGTTCATAGAACTTCTTTCATTGTTGACTAATTGAAATGTTTTGCACAGTTACAGTACAAAGTCCGAGCTACAGCGAGGGCACCCAGTCTCCCGCAGCTCTACTACCGCTCTCTATGGACCCTGTTCTTCGTAAGTGTTTCATTTAGCGCTTATGTCTTCTGGTACCAGTACTTGTGTTGCATCTTTATCTGTCGAGTCTTGCAGAAATACAGCGATGAAAATAGTGTCCCTTGGCACCGATACATCCTCATGGTATTGTGAGTCTCACGCATGTTATTCATGATCAACACTGTGTCCTACACTGCAATGCAAACAACCGTCCACTGCAATCGTGTTCTATTTGCTCTCTTTGATCCCATCAATCAAGTTTTATCTCAAAGGAGCTCATGTAGGTGCTGCAGTACTGGGACAAAAATTATCTTTTTTGTTGAACAATTTTTTAGTCTCATAAAACTGTTAAGATTATTCTTACGAAATGCATTTTATTGAAGATTTTTCATAATTTCATTTCCTTAGTAATACTACTTTTGAAAGAAGCTTTAATTTTCCATGTGGCATCATTTATCTCAAATTTTTACTCTGAACTTTATTTCTATTGGAGCCGTGCGGTAGAATTATTGCGGTCTTTCAAAAAAATACGTCTAAAATATTAACGTTCAATGCGCAATATCAATCAATATCAGTTCTAATACACATTGTGTTTATCTTGGGAAGAAGTATAGCTCATTCATTATTTCTGATCATGTTAGTGAATATTTCAGTGAATTTCAAGCATCATTTATCCTACTACGTTCATATTATTGTCATTGCATAACTAGTTTCGCTATATTTTATTGCATTTCAGAACAAGGAAGCACAAGCAGCGGCGGCGGTAGTGGCAGTAGCAGCAGCAGCGCTCAGCAGCAGCGGCGGCATCTCGGCGACAACTTCAGCCAAAAAATTAAGATCCGCAGCAACTGCTTCGTCACTACTGTGGATTCGCGCTTCATCATTGCGTGTGGCTTCTGGGACAACAGCTTCCGGGTCTTCTCTACAGAAACAGGTACGTCCATGCCAAGCTTACGACTCAGAAGTAACATCTGTTTCTTCTTTTCAATAAAAAAAATTGGTTCATTCTATACTCAATAATTCGTGTTCTTTTGATTCATATTAATAAGAGTTACTTTTTTCCCTGTTACTCAAGCCAAGTTTTTCATAATTTATTTTTTGTAGTATTTACCTAATTCAATATTAGTTATATTCATTAGGGAATTGCCAGTTCATTTTAATATTTGATACCCTGCATCTATTACTGCGCCAAGCATATATTTTTTTAATTTCTCTCTATCAAGACACGTTTTTTCGTACTAAGATAAGAGCACATCTCGTCATTACTTTAGATTGTTCCAGCATACATTATCACTTCCCCTTATTGACTGCTTGTATTTAGATTATTGCATAGATTTATTTCATGTTTTTTGACTTTTTTCTGATGTCAAATTTCTCGTTTTGCAACATATTTCAAATTTAATCAGTGCACCTTTTATTAAGTATGGTGTTTTTTGTCATTAGTTTCATTGCATTTATTTCTGTTTGTTTTGGTTACAGCCAAGATCGTACAGATCGTGTTTGGCCATTACGGTGTAGTGACATGCTTGAGTCGCAGCGAGTGTAACATCACAAGTGACTGCTACGTTGCCTCTGGTTCCCAGGACTGCACAGTTCTGCTCTGGCACTGGAACGCCAGAACACAGGTTTGCCATTCATTATGCATCCAGTTTTTACTTGGAGGAACCAGTGTGCATGAACTAGTTGTTGTTCGAAATGACCGTAACGGTAACGTCAGGAGATCGCAATCAGAGAATACTGAATGAAAGTTCCTGTGTTGCGCTCGGTACTAGTGTTGTGCTCGGTACTAGTGTTGTGCTTTGGGGTTAAACCGCTGGTCTATTATTTTTATGATAGTTATTTTATTTTATATATCTAATATGAATTTTTATTCTTGATAAAATGTGTACCGAATAAATATTAGCGGTGCTCAATCACCTAATTTGAGAGACAGACTAGAAAATCGAGTGCAAAATTGAATCAACTTCATTATATAAGAAGCTTCATGAATTATATCTGCTTCGAGGGCTTAGGAATTTTGAAGGTTGTTAGCTGTTTGACACACCGTTTCCCATACAAGATGTGGGTTACTAGTGTTATCATGGTCAGGACCTTCAGGTTAAACAGTGAAGCTAAGACCCATACATAGACGTGGCTTGCGACTCATTTCCTGTTGTTAATTATAATTATACGAGTATTTCTTGTTTCCTCTGCAGATGTATTCCTCGACTTATCGAACTTTTTGACAGCCCTTCACTTCCCATGTGATCTTTCATCAGTTATTTTTACTCCTCCCCCACTTGCCCATTATGAAATTTCCAATAACCGTTTCATTTTCTGTACAGATCCTAAACTTTCAATTTTGATTGACTCTCGTGCAGCTGAAGTTTCGTTAAAGCGCTTCTTTACGTCACCTGATCCATTAGTTTCTCCTGTTCTCCCTGAGCGGCATACTACTGATTCAGCAGCATTGGTTACATGAACCTTTTGCTGACGTTAGTTTACAATTAATTAACATATACCCTTTTCAATTGCACGATCTTTTTCTCGTGTAGATAATCAGTATGTTGTTGTGACATTCTGTTGAGTGGAATTGGCTTCTATTATGTTTGCTTACTTGTTTTATTTGTTAGATGATTTTGTTATTCAGAACCATCTTCAAAAATGACCCCTGTCCTCCAGTAGCATTCAGAAGAGTGAAATCTTTTTCCCTCTTTCAATTATCGCCAGCATAAAATTTATGAACTCTGTATTCTTGTCGAGACCTGTGCACTTGAGGAGCCCGTTCACTGGTTTTCATGGCTGGTATCCCTTTCCTATTCAGTGGAACATCCCTCCACTTGCATCATAACACGACCCGCGTTTACAAAATATATATATTTTTTTCAGAATAACTCCGTTAAACATCACATTTCCCTAGCATTTTTTCTATTGAAGTACCTCATTCCATTAATATTACTCATAGGAAGTGAAGCCTTTATTCAATGACTAATTTTTCTCATTCACCCTCAGTATCATCTGTGAGTGTTGCAAAGTTGTAGTAAAGATAATCGTAAATCTAAACTAATAAATTTTTGGTTTTAGATGATCATGGGTGAAGGTGACTCACCCACACCACGTGCCACACTCACCGGTCATGAGTCTGAAGTGACCGCAGTCGTCATTTCCGCGGAGCTTGGCCTTGTCGTCTCTGGCTCTCAAGGTGAGCAGCAGCTTCTTTTTTTATTTCTTTCACATTCCTGTTAACTGCTGTAGCCTCTTAACAAATAGTTCTGTTTCTAAACAGACATTCTTGGGAGAAAGTTGAAAATACTCATGCGCACACTTATTGAGGAATTACTTAGAAATGTTTATGGTTGTATTGCACGATATAAAAAATATTTATGTATAGCATCTATATGTAGTTGTTCAAATTTTTAAACCAATTTCTTTGACAAACTGAGGTTGCAAATTGTTTCAAGGATATTAAATACGTATTATTTTTTTCCCTTGAGAGATGTGACGACCATGATTCAAAATCGATGAGCCTCTTCTGCAACCCATGGTGGTGCTTTGACAATTTTCCGCCAGCAACTCCAGCGTTGTGTGATTCTTGACTTGTCAGAGACTTGGGACTGGCCATGTCATCTGTACGGATCCTCTTCTTTCCAGAAATTTCATTGTGTTTCACACATAAAGTCACTCTTTTGGATACGGTTTTACTATGACGATGATGCATTTATTTTATTTCAATGGTAACTCTGCAATGTTTCAGATGGTCCTGTGTTGGTTCATACGACTGGTGGGGAGCTGTTGCGGTGTCTTGATGGAGGAGAGGGTGCTCCTGGTCATCTGGCACTGAGTAGAGAAGGCCTCGTGGTAGCAGTATATGGCAGGGGCCACGTCACTGCCTTCACCATGAACGGCTGCAGACTGCGGCACCAGCAGCACACCGACAACGTCCAGGTTAGTTTTGATGTAATAAAGTGATATCTTCTACGATTGTGTGATGTTTTACTGTCACGTGGTCTGGGTACCAAATCTTAGAAATGATGTCTAACCGATTGCTCAAAGTGACAGCGTGCGTATAACTTAAAGCGTCTTTACAACGTTCTAGTGAAGGAAAGTTTCATGAGCTCACGTAATCATTTCTAAGTCTTTAATCACTTTATAGAATTATTTTGTTTAATAAATTTCTGCTACGTGAAGTTTTTAGTATCGTGCAAAAATTAACTTATCATTTCAGAATCCATTCTAATAGTTTTTGTAGTCACTTGCCACTCGTCTACTAAATTTTACTCAAAACTTGTAATTTTACTAACTCCATGTTTGTTGTGAATTATTTCCAATTGGCATATAGGTCTTGGTGGGAATGACCTGCAGTTTTTTTTTAATTTTGAAACTTAATTCAAATAAAGGGGATAATTAGCCAGAATTAGTTCGAAAATTGGGATAGAGTTTCAGCTCCGCGCTAAGTTAACGTATTCAAGTATATTGAGGGAAATAGTCATCATGAATGAAAATTATTTATTCTTGAAGCAGATTACTAGCCCTCCATACGTGTCTTTGTTGGTGACTACATATTGTGGTGCGTAGGTAATTCGAGGAATGGAAGCTTAATAATCAGCTGTTGGTACTCTTAATTTATAGCCCTGTGCACTGTCAAGGGCCTGAAAACGGTTTTCCTTGAAGACAGTGTCGATGATCGAATTACATGCGAATATAAATATGCAATATTACAACTAAATGTAAGTTGACTCTTAAACCTGAGTATTTGTAATGTAACATCATCTCCGGTACGATTCGCGTAAGTTTTGTTTCATATATTGCCTGACATATAATTAGGCAGCATTCAGGAACGATTTTAGTAGTTTTGTATCGAAAGTTCCTCAATGAAAAAGTAAGGACCCAGGTTGCATCATTTATACTTCACAAAAATTATCTCAGTAGAGGCAATTAAAAGTAAGCAGAACCAATACGCAAGCTATTGGTTACGCTTTTCCCATTATGGTCCTCTCTTAAGACATTGATTCTAATCCTTTGGTTATCACAAAGGTGTCAATTTGATTAACTCTAGTAAACTATAAGGCTCTTTATTGTCACACAAGGGTCTACTTGCATTATACTAATATGACTAATGTCTTTCACCCGTGAGACTGCTGTTTCAGTGAGCAACGTCCTCGGAAAATGGCATTTGACATTTAGAAGATCCATTTTTGTCTGAAAGCAGTGTAATTTCTGTGCAGTGCGTGATCCTGAGCCGCGATGGTGAATACATGATGACTGGTGGTGATAAAGGCATCGTCGAGGTGTGGCGCACGTTCTCGCTAGCTCTTCTATACGCCTTCCCAACCTGCGATGCACCTGTACGATCACTCGCCCTATCGCACGACCAAAGGTGCGTATTTTTACAGCTCTGTTTTCGTGTACCGTGTTAAGGCCATTTGCAACTGACGCCGCATGTGCAGCCCTAAATGCAACAAGTGCTACATTTCCTGAGCCCCTCCTTCTGGAGAAGCAGATTTCAAAATTCTTTACTCCTATCTTCAAGATTTTTGATGCTTGAATTGTTATAGCATTTGCGTGACAGTTTATACTTTGTTCGTATTCTGGGCTCTTAAGAACGCAAAATAATCGAAAATTTAAGACTCTAGGGTTCAGTTGTGGATTCTGTTAATGCAGCAATTTTTTTGTCAATTTAGTCATGAGGCAGTAATTATGTTAGTCTCTCTGACGGATGACATCAATGTTATCGCGAACGCATATAATTATTCCGCTATCACAAAATTACTTTTTCTAAAGTAAAAGTATTTATTCTCCTCCGTAGCACCAGTAGTAACGAGCTTCACTTAACAAGAGGATGTAGACTCTAACGTTACTTCAAAGCAACCAACTTCAGTCGAGGCTTTCCTCCACCTCTATATGTTATGTGTGTGGTGATGTGTCCGAAGAGGCCCGCAAGTGTAACTGTCGAACAAAAAAGGACACCGACCGAGTAACATTGAAACTAGGGTTACTGTAGCAGTAACATTGTTACAGCATATAGCATATGCTGGCTGCCCTCCGATCCAAAATAGAGATAAAATATTTGGGCGTATTATACACCATGCACTTTATTTCTAATCTGCTTGATATATTAATTTTATACACAGTTTGGAACTTTGCCTTATCAAAGCTATACACTTTTGCTTGGTTTTAATGAACTGTTTGTTTTAAAGGCAGCTATAAAATTTTCTATTCAAACGTATTATATAATATTTTTGGTGAGATCTGCTTGTTTCTCTCCCCGCATAGATTTGTTCACGGACGGCTTTGTTGATGATTTGATACCTTCAATAATTTTTAACTCCTGTGCTGTGAGGGTCTTTAAACGATGGACCAACCAAGTCGATGGACATACATTTTTGTTGTTGTTGCAAAGCTTAAAATTTTAAATTGATGTGTACGCATTTCATTGCTTAATATAATGGTCGCTGTGCAGATTTTTGATGGCTGGTTTGGCGACGGGTTCGATCGTAGTGTTCCACATCGACTTTAACAGATGGCATCATGAGTTCCAGCAGCGCTACTGACTGACGGTGTAGACGCTACCGTGTCGAACGATGTTCACATCTCCTTCGTGAGACCCCCGGACCACTTGCATAATATTGTTGTTAATAAACACGTTATCTTCATTGATATACAGTACTTAAATAGGAGGTAATGATGTATTTTTACTCACTCGCTCGTAGAGGAGTGCTGGAAGCTAACTCTTTTGACTATTGATAACTAACGAGCAAAATGATGTTTCTACAACAAACTCTGTGTTGCAGGTGTATCTTAAAGTCTGAAAATTGGGATCAAGTTTGAGGAACTCTTGTAGAGTAAGATTCTTTGGCCAAAGTAATTTTTACAGGAATTATTACTCATCAGTGTAGTTACTATATTTCATTCCAAAACAGCTTAATTGTGGAAATTTCTTTTGGCTACTCGTTGTAAGCTTTTGAAAATCTTATTTTTTATTTCTAATTTGGTGCTTTCGACAATTTAAAAGGTATCGTTATTTTATGTTATCAAATACATTGAAAAGTCGAGTTCTACTCGCAATAAAAAAAGTAGTTTCCTTAAACAATTTTTTAGTAACCATAAAAAGGAAACACGTTCTCGGTTTAATTCCGTTTTCCTGTTCTCAGGTTCATTGTTGTGCTAATGACCGATACAGACACTGTATGGCTCTGGATGAGTTCGTGTTCTCATGCGTACCTGGTGGATAATTTGCATATTTTGATCTTGTCACTGCATCAACATTCCCAAGTTGAATCGGGGAAAGTCCCTTATGATGTTTATACTTAGGAGCTTCTCTAATTTAATTTAGCTCTTAATGCAGTGCTTCGATGAAGGGAACAGTTTGTGCGTTCACTGGTAGGAAGCTCTTGTACAAAGCTTTTCTAGCGGTTGCGTCTAATGACTTAAGTAAAATTTGATGATACCAGTTGCAGCTTTAGCTATAGAAAGATTTTTGCATTTTGCTATCTATTTGCTCATTAGCTTTGTGATATTTTTCTGTTTATTGGAGTGAGGTAATGCAAGTGAAAATAGCGATATATCTTTGGGAGGCCCTCTTCTACTTTTGAGAGGGCCATGCAAGCATGGAGTAGGGCTCTCGAAAGTTTTATGATGTGATGCATTTCGATGCTGATTGTTTTTTTTATCTTCTCATTCAGCGTTTAAGAATCCAGGTTTCCATGCCTACATTGCTGTTTGATGCCTACGCTTCCTCTGGAGTCTGACAGAGGGATATCTCACGAAATGTTTCCATTCGAAGTGCTTTGTTTTACTTTATGCAGTACCATATAGAATTGAAACTTGCATGAACTACTTGTTACTCTTAGACATGAACTTGTCCGCCGCGAGAAAATGAGTCTCCTTTTAGACTCAAGTTCATCCAATGCTTGCTTGTGATGTGATAACAAATTTCTTGCTAACCGGAGTTGTTATGGTGGGCGTTTGGATCGCTATGGATGAGGTCTGTCTAGTAGTGCTCCGCTTGTTGTTGCGCTGCTGCTGCTGATGCTGCTATAGCGCATGCGTCTGCTTGTGCCGTCCTTCTCATTCCCTCCAATTCTTTGCCCTCTTCCTTGCTTGTAATCATGCTGTCTTCTTGCCGACAACTTTAGTGACTAACAATAATATGTTTCATATAAATGTTCTACCATTGCATTATTTTCTGTTTGATTACTAAATTATAGAACGTGCACATCATGGAAAATGCTAATCAGCCAACATCGACATGACGGTAAAGTTTTCTTCTTATACCAATGATCACCAACTACGTTCTTGTACGTTCATTTTCTAGCATTTGTTTGAGAAGTATATTTCAATAGTAAAGTTAACAGTCATATTCTGAGTCAATGGCGTATATCACGTTTCTTCGTTTGTTTACAGTTGCAGCAAGAAGACAGCTGATCGCGTTTGCAGCCGCACGTATTGCTTAGCTCTACGCTTCTTAGTGTTTAGCTCATCATGTCGAAAAAAATTTTGTGCCGCACGTTAAGTTTTTCCTTTCTTCAAAATGTACGATATGATTGCGATGTTTTATTTTTCTTTGTGGGTAGTGTAGTCCAGTTTTTCGTTCGAAGCAACATAAACTTTTCTTGAAAGACTTCTCATGTGATTTCTTTTTGCACTTTCATTCTGTGCCGAATCACCGCTTCCACCTGTAATATTATCCGTTTAATTTTAAATTTTTCCAATTCATCCTGAACACCCACGTTCTGAAAAACCTAATTTTTATTTAATGAAAGTTATCTGACAGCAAGTAAGGCTGTTCTTCGTGTATTGCCATGCTGTTTAGGTTTTACCCACACACCATGTAATCAATTCATTCATGCCAGTTCTGCTACATAAAACAATTGATAATCAAGCTGTGTGTATCTGTAGTTTTTTTGTGTAAATTTATGGCGGCTGTAATAATATCCTCTTGTTTAATCTAAAGATATTCTAGCTTTTATATATAGCTGTAAAGAATAGACTAACTAAACTTTTTCTATAGGAAGCCATGTGACGAAAACATCGGATGCCGTTTGAGCGCTTATGCCGCCGAAGCAACATAGAAGACAGTTTGTGGCGTTCGATGATTATGGCTTGCTAGTGTTCTATTTTATAGCGAGTGAGCTCAATCCTCATTAGAGTTTGATGATCGTACTTATACATGCTTCGTTGTTTCTTTCCATATATAACCTGTTTTGGTTATTTCCTTAGGACTTAAAGTTCGCTTTGTTTAATCATGCAGTCCCATTGTAGATCGTTTTATTGAAGTTGCTTTTGATATGTTGTATCATTTGATGTTTCATAATTCTAGCTGTAGTGTAGACACCCTAGACTCTGAGGTAAGATGAGTTTCATGTAGAAGGTGATGCCATTCGTTGCGGTCTATGAGCTAAGTAGTCGATCATTCGTTTGACGGTTTTATAAGTTAGCATAATAGTGAATTTATTATTGCTATATTGTCCTGAGCACGAGCTTGTAAATCGATGCTACTACTTGTCTAACTCGAAATCATTACATTACTGCTTCTAAGAATTTACATCGTTGTTTCATTTTCCTTCTCAAAACTTAGATTATTTACAAATAGTGTTTTTTAAATAATTTAAGATTGTCACACATACTTTTTAGTTCTAAAGCATATTGCCCTCGAGGAAATTTAGTGTGTTTGGCAGTCTGTGATACAAAGGTAGGTTCTTTAATTCTCAATGAGGCATGTTAATTGTGCCTGTCATAATTGATATTTCTAGAGGACGTGGTATTCCACAGAGAAGACCTGAACTGTCCTCAGCTAATTCGACAGCACTGACTGCAAACTTATTATGCCTTAGTTGTGGAGCTCAGTTGCTCGTAAATTATAAAAATCATTAGCAAAAATTTCCTGTTACTGAAAATACTGTCGTTATTAGTGCAATGTGGGATAAGCGCATATTGCATGAGTTGTTCCATATGCCTTAAATTTTGCTCAAGTACTTCAGTATTCAATATAATAAAGTAAAAAAAATAGAAAAGAAGAAGTTTGAATATATTTGAACATCATCGTCGTATGAAGTTACTTTAAAAAGCTTTTAAGATGTATGTACTGCTGTAGGTTATCTTCCGGTTTTGAAGAAGGAAGTTTCGGAACGTTTTCCAGTTGATGATTTCAAGGAGGGGTCTTCCGTCGCCTTAGTCGACGACGAAGAAGAATAAGAAAGAAGACTTCTTTCGACAGCTGTCTTGTTTGTGTTTAAACCAGCGCAGGTGTCACGTGGTATGTTGGTCTGCGTAATTTTATATATTCTTAATTTATCGCCTTTGGAGTGTTTTAATGAATATAATGTAACGAGTTATTGATTCTTGTTAACTTGTGAGTTTGGCTCATTTCAATTGTGTTGATTTTTTTTGTCGCTGTACTAAGTAGAGAAACTTAGGTCTTCCAAGTCATGTGTGTAGTAGTATCTAATTGAATGATCTTGTGCGAAACTGCTCATGGCAAATAAAAATTAGGTAACTAGCGTTTAATTGATTTTTTATGTGAGGTTGAACTGTAATGCTGTGTTGTAATTTCCTGAAAGGAAACTTTTGACTATACAATTGGCTTAAGAGTTTATTTCTTAAGTGATTCTAAACTGATGATGAATTAATCATAGAAATTTGGATCGTACAAAGTGTTTATTTCTCTATTAGCTGTTTATTGAGAAAGAGGAAAATGATGAATAAAAAACAAAGTACTTTCAGTTGTATTCACAGATACATTCACTAAAGAACTGATAAGCAAAAGCTTTTAAAAATTCCTTGTTGCATGACTGTATATTTAGATTCGTAATGTCTAGAAATAATTGAAGTACAGTTGTGCTGACATAGACTGGCTGTAAACTCTGTTGAGCATAGATACATTTTTATGTGCATCTACTTTTGGCCATTTTAGTGCCAGGCTTCTTCTACATAATCCAAACGTTTGAAATAATATTGGAGAGCATCATGGTGTGAAAACTGTTGAAATTCATTAAAAATAGTTTGCTCTGATCTGGCAGAGGTTGTAGCTTAAAATTCATTTTCTCATTCCATAATAGGACCAACTCTAGTTAGGCCTAGAGAAGTTTGCTTTCAGTTTCTCTACTGTATATAGATCCTCTGTTACAGGATTAATATATTGATTTTTTAACTGTATGCTGAACATTATCAAATTAAGATTGAAATAATTATATATTGACATTCCATTGATTTAAATTATGAGATAAATAAAATAATGTATGTATTGCATTTAAATTAATTGAAGGTGAAGTAAACTATTCAAACTTTTTTATTTCAGTATAGTCTCTAGTCTCCTTACGGATTTTGACATTGTAATATTTTTCTGCTCTAAGTGTACTCGAAACAGGTGAGTCATATTGTACCATATTTTTTTTAATGCAAAACACAGAAATTTCAATGTCAACATAAGCATGTACTCTGGTATCTGAAATGCATTTCAAACTTCTAGTGGAAGCATGTTCAGGCATTTCTTTGTGGTTTTCTGGATGCTATAAATATCTATAAACACCAATTATTCAGTTACTTGTTTATTATTGCAAGAGAGTCATAGATCAAAGAAGAGAAACTCACTGAATATGTATAAAATGTTCTTAGTAAATCTGTCCTTTATTTTCAGATATTTTTAATTGTTAATGATTCATGTGGTTCTTATTGCTGACAATTGGAAATATCTTGGATTTGAAGAACATATTAGCATAGCAATGTTTTAAATAGAAATATTTTTGCATGATTTTTAGTATTCAATTGCAAAATATTCAGCGAACAGTCAGAGACCATATCATTAACGCATTGCCTCCGATTGCCTGACTGGTGTAAATCTTCAGTTTGTACGCATAGTCACTAGAAGGATCTGAAAAAATTACAGAACCTAACCTAAGTGGTCCACATATGTACCTCTTCAGAGTCAATGTGTTAAAGTTTTTTACGAAACATGATTGAATAATAGAAAGACCTCAATGATGACCTCTCTTTTCAAACCAAATGCATTATTAGGAGAAGCTGTTCATGGAAAAATCTTTTTATATTTATTATTTAACAATCATCCTTAATACATTGTTGGTTTTTTTTAAGAGTAAACCTTGTTTTAATGCTTCAGTTTTATATCAGTTATTATGAACATCCATGAAAGTTCTCCCTACATTTTTATTGCAAAATATGAATGATTCCTAGTGATTGTAGAGAAAATCATCTTAATCATGGCTACGTCAGTTATTCCCTATAGTATTGTACTTTATCAGCTTGCACCTCAGATGAGAAAACCTTGTTAAGAGTAATCTACTTATTTTAAAATATCGATCAAATATTCATTTTATATTTCTTCATTGAACTGTGATGCTTGAGCCACTCTATCACTTTTACTTTGTAGTGCAGTCATTAGCATGTAGGGGCATAGATAGCTTTTCCTACTAATAGCTTGAATTGAGTCTACATTTCATGCCTGGTTCTTAAATTTATATGTCAAATAATAGGGCAGGAATGCACACTTTTCTGTTTTTTACACTTCACAAATCATAAATGTCACAAAATACCTACTTCATTCTCAAGTAAATTTCAGACCATTCTCACAATTATTTCACCTTTTCCTTGTCTAATCAAGTTCAAGATTATGTTCCTGTATGTTTTATTAGTTACTTTTTGAATGTTTTGAAATGCCATTTATCCATGCTTTTTCTCTGATATCTGTTTTTTTTATTTGTGACTAATAGATGGGCAATCTTTCATGCCATTTCTACTAAGTTTGTTGTGCTCATCTTCAATAATTTTTTCTCACTTAACCTCATGTTTGTCTTTCATTTTGTGTTCTTCTAAATGTTTTTACAATATTTACTAGGACAATTTAGCTATGGGTCTTTAATTTTTTTTGTCTGATAAATTGTGGTCATTATGTAAAGAATGAAAAATTAACTAAATTCCTCTGTACTTTGCAGGTTTATATCATGTTTTAAAGAAATAAACAAATGAAATATGAATACAATATTTTTGTGTACCAGTTGAATAAATATGGATGGAAATGCTTCTAGGAACACATACTCAATTCCTGTTGTAAATGCCCACTCTAGTAGAGACTATGAACAAAATCATAGAGCCTGGCCTGCTCATCACCTCAGAAATGATGAGGAACACTTCTATGGTGACCCTCATCAATCACAGATTCCAGTTCAGTGTGCCAACCAACATAGACCCGTGAATTATGACTCGAGTTATAGGGAAGACCCGGCAAGAGGCTTTAGAACTCATGTTGATGAGCAGTTCTATGGTGATCAGTGGCATGAAAGTGGTGCTCATGAGAGACATCATCACTCCTTTGGACAATATTTTCAGGCATCTTCAAGATATCCTCCAGAGATCAGCAATCCTAGGTAAGATTCTTTGAACTTTTAACTGCATGTGGTTTCATTACTAGAAAGACTACTCTGAAATAATTTCTTAAATGCTTCAAAGAAATTAAAATCCAGAAAATATACCTGAAATTAGAATCTTTTATGTATAATTTTTAATGATTTTTCTACTGGAGACCCTAAATTTTTCTTATATAAAGTTTTAAACTAATATTACAGTTTGGTTGAAGTTGTTAAATCAATAAACATTGTATTTTCTATTGAAATACAAATATTTGTAACTAACTGTTGAATCATGTTGTGTTGATGCTGTATTAAAACTGCCTGTTAATCAAGTTATTTTGTGTTTTCTTTGTTCAAACAGAAGGGTAAAAATACAAATCAAGGTATGATGTTTTACAGGTCTTTTTGGGCTGAAGGGCAACATAGACCAAATACTGGTCCCTCTGCCTCCAGTAGGAATCCTAAACCACAACAGGCTCCAATTCCTGGTACTTCTGCTCAAAGCTTCCAACGTACTTGCCATGTTGTACCACGTGATAGTCGAGTTGGTAGAAAAAGAGTTTATGAGCCCCCAACTAATGATAAAGATGAAATTTCACGGCATAGATCACACATCGACTGTCGGAGAGACCCCTCAACCTCTAAATCTTTTGTCCAAGAAAGACAGCCTCCTGGTAAGAAAATGAAGATTGAAGATGATATTCAATCTGATAGATTACAAAATAGATGGAATTCTTCTCATAGAGGCCCTCAGCGTGATCGCTTCTCAAGTGACACAAGGTTTGAGCGTGAAAGTCGTCGGGTGAGATCTGAACAAATTGCTTCATCAGGAGACAAAGCACCTCTCAATGATCATAAACCTGGGAATGCAAATCGCATTTCAGAACCCAGATCAGAGCAACGAGCAGAGAAAGACAAATTGAAGAAAAGAGATCTGTCTCCAGATGTGAATCTCATGGATGTCCTGGATATGCCATCTGAATTTAATGAAGCTACAAACGATGAGAATGAAGAAAAGAAGAATGGATCTGAAGAAAGTAAGGTTAATGATCAGCCTAGCGTGTCCACATGGGTTCGTTCCTCCCCTGCTGATTTGTATTATACTCGGGATTCAAAGTGAGTAATTTGTCAGGGCTACGAAATGCTTGAATAATATTTTTCATTTGTGGATGTTCTATTCTAAAATAGGTATCTTGTTGTGCTTTATTTTGAATTCATGCAGTTGGCAAAGTTAATGCACGTATAGTTTCATGTCTTCTAAAATATACATGAATTCCATTTTTATAACAGCATTGCCGTTTTGAAGATGAAACCAATACTGATATTAACTTTTTAAGTTAATATTCTATTATGTTACCGATTTTTTCTTTTCTTCAGTGCTGGTTTCACTCGTGCAACTAGTCGCACCAAGCAGCTTTGCAAGGAGTTTGAAGAAAAGCTTGTTAACAGAGGACGAGCTGCTCGTGAGAAGTATGCTCAAGAGAACAACACAAATACAGCAGCCACTGCAAACCCTTCCCAAAGAGAAGACCAAAGCGAAAGTAAATCTTGTTGTGCTTCCAATAATGACCCAAAAAGCAACGGTATAGTTAATGATGGTCTCTTGCCTGCAAAGGATGCTGGACAACCAAATCTTCAAAATTCCACTGATGTGAACGGAGAAAAGCCTTGGTCTAGCTACCATAGTGATTGTAATTCAACTGGCAGCAGCCGTGCATGTACTGGCCAAAGTCAAAAGGAGCGAACAAAATCTTACTATAAGCAAAGTTTTGAAAAGCGTTCTCGTGGTGGATGTTGCGGCAAGAAACGGGACAACAGCAGCAGTGACTCTGACTTCAGTTCTGATGACGAAGATAACATACAGAGTATAGGAGAGAGATCACGCTTAGAACTCGAGAGAAAGAGGAACCACCCGCTGCGGCTGCACTCAGAACTCTGGCACAACGACCCTGGCGAAGTGAGCTCACTTTCTTTTAATCTTTGTGTCTTGCCAAGTTGACTTGGATTGTGTGGTGAACGTGACGGTTGACAGCGGTACAGAGAGTTGCAGTCATGGGATAGATGTTAATTTGAATTCCTATTTTAACTTTTAAACATCGACAAGAAATTTGGAGTAGTTTTCTAAACACAGCTAGCAAATTATATCTCGAGAAGGAGGGGGTTGTCTAAGTGTACAGCCATCAGGCTGCATATCAGCAAGGTTTAGTCATTCAAAAGTTCTTAAACAGCAGAAGCTACTTTGGGTTCGTAATGAGTTAAAATTTTTTACTAAAAATGGCTCATTGTTTGCCAACTTGAAAAAGCTGCATTGCTCTGGGAAAGGTTTCATTTAAAGATGAAGTTATTTACTTAACTTACTGTAATTTTTAATTTTACCTTTACGAAGTTGTGAGCAAATCTTCAGTGGACTTACATACAAATTTCATTGTAAACATTCAAAGCAGTTCAAACAGTAAAAGTTTTTAGTTGAGGTTTTTTGATTGAGTTGATTTTTCAGCCGAGTAGACTTACGATATGGATATTAAAATCGATTTTGGCCGTTGTTTTCGTTCAATTTTGATATCTGTTATTTGTTAATTCAAAGAATTATTGCTGCACTCCGTGACCGTTGCATCTCCAACATGCCTCATTTCCACCTAAAAATTGTTGTGAAGAAAAATATCATGCTAATTTTCGAGGTTTATTTAAACGTATCATTTAATCATACGAATTGACTACGGCTTTTGCCGCTTATTGCTACTTTTCACGTCTAGTTATCGCCAACTTCGGGTTGGGCTAAAGACAAAAATCATTGCCTCATCTGGTGCCATAACAGCCAAGTCTTAGTCATTATTTATGGCATTTTTGGCTGTTATTTTACAAGAAACTAAGCAAAGCCTGCGTTACAGATCAACACTGGGCCACTGTGCTTGTGCAAGGCTCGTGCTAAACGAAGCGGTATCAGACACGGCTTCTACGTCGGAGAAGAGTCCGTGCCTGCGTGTGACCCGTGGACCAACAACGCTGACCGCCTCCACCACTACCGTGTCACCATCGCTCCTGCTACCAACTTCATTGTGAGGCAACTCCATGTTTACCAATCAGGGATTAGCTAGTACAGCGTGCGGCAAAATAACTTCCTTTTTTTCAAAGGAAAGTGCTTTGAAATAAAGGAAGTTATGTTGCCGCAACGTGTACTTAGGAAAATGTGTTATTAAAAGCGTGTGGGTTTTTTCAAGTTTGAAGGATCGCCGTTTTCTTTTATTTCAAGACACTGTGGTGAGTGATATAGAAAATGACTCGTTTTTCTCCTTTTGACGCACCCATGGTTACTAGCGCGTTTAGGGATTTTTATTGTAATACTTGCTCTCTAATACTAATAAAACGGTATTTTTCAGATGTGCTTTTAGGTCTTGGAGACATACATACTTTAATACATAACTAAAGCTACTACGCTTTCTCTATCATTGAAAGTCTAGTTAGAAACAGAAAAGTTATCTGTAGAATTGCGTGAAGGATGCGTATTAAAAGCATTAAGTGCAATAATCATTGCGATCAATTGTTTGCTTGCTTATTCGTCCCAGATACTTTGCTGCCTTTTCAATTTCAATACACATCTTCAGGCTGTCACCACTCTTACAGTTTATTTACGTTCGCTTATCGCAAATTATACTTTTCGTCTCATTATTATATCAATAGCTTATAACACTTCGTCATTGACTGGGCAGCTTTGAAAAATCTTTTGTGTGTCTTAGGTGAAGTCGCCGACTCATATCGAGCACGATGGTCACGAGTTCATCTTCGAAGGCTTCTCTCTTCTGAGCCATGAGCCACTCGGACACGTGCCTGTCTGTAGAGTCATCCGCTTCAACATCCACTACTGGGTCGGCCAGCAGCCTCAAGAAATGCTTGACAGCTTCTGCATCCGAGAGCTCGATCTTTTCTGTATGTAACAGCGTGCAATTTTCTCTAAAAAGTATTCGATATTGTTTATCCCTGTATTTTTTTTAAACTTGAATGACATTAACACTATGCTATGTAATTTAAAACGCATTTTGTATTTGAAATTTATTTAGTAGAGATGTCTAATATAATTGAAATAGGTTTGATTTTAGAATCATTATTTTTTAAATTGAATTGTTCCGGCCATTCTGGATCGTGCAGAGACACCTTGTTGGGCTGAGGCTGGTGAGTGGATAAATGTTTTAAAATTTTTTGAAAAATAGAATTGAAATTGAACTGCACCACCAGCTTGGTCGACTGGTGAGCGAATCTGCTTGCGAGCGGAAAGACCCGGGTTCGAATCCCGCTGCCGACATGGTTGACGCGGCTAGAAATACGGCATGGGACTTGGGTAAACAACCGAATAATTATCGAAGTAATTATCCGACCCAAGAATGGGCCAGAAGGTTCGTTCCTATAGCCTCATTCTATTCTATTCTATTCTATTCTAAATAGCAGGTGATGCGAATGATGAGTAATGGAAGTGATGCGACACATATTAGACCGATCGTACTGTGAACCATCTAGTCATTCACTGGGATTCCAGCCGAACGAGCAGGATGTGTACTTCAGGGGTATTCCTAGTAACGTGGGTCTACGTGCTAAGATCTGACACTTCTGCGGTTCCCATGTGTAGAGGGACGACCGGCAAGGGTGGTTGGTACTCGGTAGTCGAGCCCCTGCAGTCAGAGTGATAACATCTGCTCACACCCGCTGTCGAATGTTTGGCTTGTAAAATTCCTGCTATTTGGTGTTTCTCGGAATCATTTTTGTAACATTTAACAATTCGCAATTTGTGGTGCAACAAAGAAAGATATAAAACCCCTGTAGTGATCACTCTAGTAATCACTCTTCAGTCCTAACCCTCAGACATCTCTTATCTCCGAGCAGACATTGAATATCTTTATGTTGTGTCTTACTCGGTGTGAGCGCCTGAGAGAGTAAGGGACCGTCGAGGAACCCAATAGGAGAAAAGGCAATTAAAGGAAGGATGAGTTTAATACTTTGTACTTGGGCGTTTGAATATTATATTAGTTGTTGCTACTTCTTTCTTCGATGCGCACGTCTTGCTGCCAGAGCGCCGGAACGTATAGAGTTGGAGCACGTGCACTTTTTGTTAGTACGTGGGTTGTTTGAGCCCCATCCTGTCCGCTGACAGGATGGCTGGTTTTTGCTTCCTTAGCTCTGCTGTTGGATGTGAGTTGAGTTGTTCAGGTGATGAGAGTCCTTTCTGGAGATGTTGACTTTGTAAGCGCTTGGTAGAGAGTCCCTCACGCAGAGCGTTGCAGCCTCGTTATATAGGGCGGTTGGCTGGGCACTGCTGCCTGAGCGTGACCGCTCATTGGTTAATGTCGTGCTTCTGGTCGTAACGGGGCCTAGCCTCGTCGCTGGATTTACTTCTTCTGACCTGTTTGCTCATTGGTCGATGAAAACTAGCCTCGTCCCAATACTTGTTTGTAGTGGAGCCATGCAATTCACTACACTCTTTTAAACAATGGTTCGTAACTCATGGTGCAATAAATAAACATACAGTATATAAAACCTTTTAAACATTTCATTGCAATTTATAATGCAATGAAGAAAAACATGAGAACTCTTTCAATCAAAGTATTATTTAGCATAGAAACCTGAAAAGAACCCATGAGAAGTAAACGGTTGTCGCTATGGCTGCTAGCTGGAAAAGCTTCGCTAACCTAATATAAAGTGGCCAGTATGCTGGTGAGATACATCGGAAATATAGAGATAGGAAATTAGCAGCGTTTTCCATAAAATTACAGAAGTGAAAGACTGCAGGAAATGCAGACTTTTTTTGTTTGCATACTTGCAGTGAGAACACAATGACTCGAAAATTTAAGTGAGTTTTCACGCTACCCGTGTGGGGTACTGTCTTTCAACTCACTTTTTTTGAGGAATATGGATGAGATGGAAGAAATCGCTCGTTTGATATGGTAGTCTGGTAAACCAGTAGAAGCTGACAGACCCGTGCTGTTGACGTGACCTGTAAAGACTCTCCCTCAAAAATACCATTATGAAACTCAGTGAGTCCACCTTACAAAGTTTTTGTATGAATAATGTCTCGTGTTTGATGATGACTCAAACAAAGGGGGGAACGACGAAAGAATGTTTGAGTACTATCATGTTTCTGTAGCGCGTGTTTATGTGATAAATCTGCTTGATATTGTTTTATGTCTGTTACTTCTTTAATTTTTGGATCATTCTTCTAGACACGTACATCTTTCATGAAATTCTGGAGCTGGTTGACTTAGACTTTCGTCCACGCCTCGACTCTACTGGATGTCCGACATTTCATCTTCTGCCTCGGTTTGTGAGGCAACTTCCTGGTGAGTCATCCTTAAGAACTTATTTAAAGTATTAAAGTGGTGTTTACGTATTGATAGCAGCCTTCTGCTGCATCAATATCAAAATACATGGCCGACGTTCTCCATCTCAGTCTCACAAGAAATACTTCAGCTCTTCCTACAGAGCAAAAGATGTGCTCTTCTGAGTACCTAGTTCCATATCTCAAATTAGGCCTTCTGTGTCTATACCTTTTTTAATTTCCTAGTCCACAGCTTATTGAGTGATACTGGCTGTCATGATCTTTCTTTTCTACCCTTTTCATTGGATCATATATTTATTGTATAAACGTACTGTAGTTTTGGAGTGATATGAAGAACTTTCTGTTCCTACTGAGGTGCTGCTTCCTTGCATCACATAACTACTTGAACTTTAAAGTTAATTGTAACTCTGTGGATTCAGCTATGTACATGTACTTTTTGCTATTTACTCATGCTGCTGTTTATAGTTCGTGTCGTTTGAGGTGCCTGACATTTTTGAATATTGTACAATAACATTTTAAAAATCTACTTCAATAACTTCAGTGTTTTGGCTGTCTTCTGTACCACCCTAAAATTCACCCGGAAGGGGCACACTAGTTGCATCTGTTTGTATTTGCTTCATATTATCTGATAAAACAGAGAAACAATACGTTTTGAAATTGTAGCGGAATAAATTTGTGTTAGATAAATATATTACACAGACATAGACCTTAGAAACGTATGGAATGACGCAAACTGATGAAATGTCAAATGAGGCGGTATAAAAGCAGACTGAGTGAAAACTTCTTGATAGAGTGGACAGTAGTGAGGTGCAGATTCGTGCATAGGGTTAATCATCATCGTCTTGTTGAACAGTGGTGAATTCAGAGATGATATCAGTGTATGTAGAAGGGAAATTGAGATTATTGTGATCTAGATGACAAGGGTAAGTATATGGAGACTACAGGTCCAACAGAGTAAAAACTGCTCGTGGGCTAGCAAGTCTTCAACGCTTTCGTGACATGGTTTTGTCTTTTGCTATTCTTCAGTTTTGACGAAACTGGATTTGATCGCAAACATGGAACTGTAACCGGTAACGAGCATAAGTTACTGCTACTAGATCTCATAGCTGTGGTCTGGGGTAATAGGGCCACTGTGTGCCAGTCAAAAACCTTTTTTATACGTGCGATTTGACTCACTTTCTCCTCGCTAATTATGTGTCTGGATGCATTAATTTTATTGACCATAGTTATTTATACCCGAATGCTCAAAGCAATAGTAAAAGTGTCCATACCATGGTTCTTTTTATTGAATGTTTATTCATATACTGGGGATCTGTCCATTTATGGTGACCAGTTCACGCTCTTTGACCCTAAAGCTTTGCTTGTTCGACATAAAACGAACCGTGTATTTCAGACAACGGCACGGAAATTCTAGCCATGAGCGAAGTGCTGCGTTACTTGCTGAACGCGTCCATCCCTGTCGTGGATGAAGCAACCCTCAAAAATATCGTCGACATGTCTCAAGACGAGTGGCTCGATTCCGTTGATACTCTCAAAGGTGGGTTGTTCAACTTTGTGAAGGTTTTTATCTTAGCTCACTTCTGGAACTTCGAGTGCGCTTTTTTATGTGTTAGGATTTTTACAAAAAAATTAAAATTTGTTTCTGGTAATTTTTTTTATCTTGTTATTCATGTATTCAACAAGTATTACTTTGAGCCTAACCTTCCGCTATGATTTTGCTCGTTTAAATGCATGTATGGATGAGGATTGTCAATCAGCGCACGCTAGGGACTTGGTACTCCTTAAGAGTGTTTTGAATTTTCCTCAAAGGGATTTCCTGCTCTGACCTCGTCTTCATACATTGTGTTTGAAGGACTTCGTTTCTCATAAGTATCCTCCTACAGAATTCGCAGCGCTTGTTACTAGTCTGCTTACTTTTATGATTGGAAAAGCCTTGGCCTGCATCTTTCTCTCGTAACGGTGGCCATCGCCAAGGTCGTGAAACCTTTAGCAAAAATGTTTTAGAAATCATATGTCAGCTTAATTCTTAGGTTTTTCATCTTTGAAGTGCACATACTTCTGTTAAAACTCGTTAAGTGAAAAGGTGGTAAATCTCTGTCTTTTCATCTGCAATTGAATTAAAATTAACTGGGGAACATTGGTGATGTTTTAATTCTGCTAAAAACACTAAAATATTTTCAAGCATCTCGGGCTAACCAATAACATTACCTCTTTCAGGAATGATAGTCACAAACCCTGAAAAAAAGCCGTGCTCCTTGCGCATCGATCAGCTGGATAGAGACCCTCTAGTCCACCTGGAAGATAACGGGCGTAGAAGCTCCAGGGAACGCTCGCGGTCACGTGACCAGTATAAGTCACGGAATTTCTCACGTCAATCTCGTCCGTTCTCCCGAGGTCCTAACGATGGTAAAAGAGAAAGGGAGAACAGCATGGAAGGCAATCGGAATTCCTCTCGTGATAGTCTTCGTTCTGCTCATAACTTGAGAGAATCAAATCGGCATGACAGACTACCACCTGGTGTAGTACAGAGAAATGCAGATTTTAGTGGAAACAAAGATGATCGCCGAGACAGATCTTCTTCTACGGATGCTCGTCAGTCTCCTCTCAGTCGTCATCGTTCTATTGGTAATTTAGAAGATGCAAGCATGCACGACAGACGCACGTGTAGTGGGGAGAGAAGTTCTCGCTTTAGCGGTGACCTAAGTAATAGTTCTATTTATACAAGGACCGCCAACTCTCTCAGAAGTCATCATCATTCTGCTAGGAGCTCAAGTTACTCGAGGGGTTATAACGGAGAACGTTCAGGTGTAGAGAGAAATTTTAATGTTCCCTCAGACAAAAATGGTCATAATAGATTCTCGTATAAACGGATTGACTCTTCTCCTGTGGGCCGTCACCGCTCGACCGTAAACTCGAGGGATTCAAGTGAATGTAACAGACAACGATCCAGTAACTTCGGGCAGGTAGCCACAAAAAATCGTATTTCTTCTGACGGTAACGACAGTTGTTCATCCCCGCAAGCTCATGGCTCTTGGGCTGCTGATGCCTCACAAAGGAGTTCTAACTTTTCCCACGATAGAATCCGTAGCGAGTCGCATGAACGTGACCGAAGTGGGCGATCCTCGTCAAAAGAAAAAAAATATTCGGACAATATGAGTAGGAACATTGAGTCATTTGAACGTGATCAAAAAAGAGGTTCCTCATCTAGGGAGGGAAAATTTTGGGGGAACGAAGAGAGGTCACAGCTTTCTCAGTCTGGAGAGAGGATACCACGACAAAGTGAGCTTGTACAGATAAAACAAGAAATACCTGCTACTGATGCAGAAACTTCCTCTTCGGGGTTGGGTCATTTTCCAGTCATCGTGCACTTCGCCATTCGACCTTCACGTCTGTCATATGCCGGAAACGCTAAGTAAGTTTTTGGTATTTTTTTAAGTCCATATGATTTATTCGCAAGAGTGATAGAGCAGCACTGGTTATGAGAATCTGGTTTACATTTAACATTTTCGTAAAGTTAGCTTACTTCTTTTCCACCTGTAGTTCTGGCAATCATCTTCACGAATACAGTCGCTTCTTTTTTGTTCTCTTCTCTTTAATATTTTATTTTGTCTATTAATTTTTCCTCATTGATGTCCTAGTGATCCAGGGATGATGTATGCCGCCAGTACAGAGCTAACTCATAGAGGAATTCGAATATTAAAATTTCAGGGAATCGAATATCTTTTTCAGGTTGGTGGTCAACGTGTTATTTCTTTGACCCCAAACTCGAGCACAATTGCTTTCACCTTGTATTTCTTTTCTTCTTTTTTTTGTGGGAGAAGTTATTCTTTGGTGCGTGTGTGCTGCTTTTGTCGTGATCATTCGAGAAGATGATCAGCGCTGCACACTTCAGGTACAGGTCTAAATATTCCAGTTCCTGGTAAAAATTAAAATTTTTGATCAATCGGAGATTTGTATCCTCACATGTCGCATCCCACAGTTACCAGAAAGTATGGAGGGAGTACGTGAAGCTGCGTCACCTTGTGGCCAACATGGCACGTCCTTCTCCTGAGATCAAAGCTCGTCTCATGGCTCAGGATATGAGACTGCGTACCATGCGTACGTCCTCAGACAAGAAGCGAGATGTCACGGTAGCTGTGTCTTCTCAGGGTTTCCTCAGGACTGGTATCATGTGCGACGTCGTCCAGGTAATTGGTGGGGTCGTCCAGGATTCCTCGTAATTGGTGTAATGTGTGACATCGCTCAGGTAACTATTCTTCGACCGGTATCGCGTTTACGTCGTTCAGTTAAGGATTCCGCATGATCGGTATTATGTCGTGCATAAGATCGTCCAAATAATAATTTTGCATAAGCGGTATTTTGACATCCAGGGAATGAATTATCATAACCGTCATCATACTTGACGTCATTTAACTAATGGTCACTTAGGACTGGGTCTTGTGTGTCATGGTCCCGGTAAAGCAGTTTAACCCTTTCTCGACCAAATTATTTTCGCACTGATCAAAATATTGCGTAAATTACCACGCATCTTTGTTAATTATTATGTAATTTTGAACGAAACATTTCGAATATGGGACAAAAGGGAATGATTTTTAAAGTTTGTTAGGGACATATCAACCCAACGCTAGCCAAAGGGTTAAGCAGGAATAAATTGTGGCCCGTTTGGCTGGTGGCTCCTCACATAAAGTGACTATTTTAAGTTATTTAAATATCTTTACTTGAGTTGAATTTGTTAGATCTCGTCATCTAGTTTATCATGATGCACAAATGTTCAGGATAGCTCTAGTCAGAATTACACAATTTTGTATTGACATCTTGTTCGATGTCATTGGAATGCCATTTTCAACGTTCCTAAACGTTTTTTTACCTAATATTTTTTTTAATTGAATAATTTTTTCTCCTAAGTTAACCTTGTGCGCATGCGGTTTACGCATCGTTCATAATTCTTTTATCTCGAAAGTGGTTTATTTGTGTTTGTTGTAAAAAATAAATGTTTTGGTGAGTACAAATTTAAACAATTACTAGCTCATCATCCTCGTTAGCAATGTCGTGAAATTAGTGACCAATCTTCAGACCATAATTGTAAGCAGCACAAAGTTATTGGTGATTTATTAAATTTCAATCTCGAACTTTTTGTGACGAACTATTGCATGGAACTCCTTAAAAATATACATTTCCCAATTCACCTTGGTTCTGTTGTGTTAAAAAAGAAGTCGATTGTAATGTGTCAGAAATAATCCTTCAAAACTCGATATAATATTGTAGCGCATTCTTATTCACGGGACATTATTTTTTCCTTTGTTGACATTCTGGTCATTTTTTACTATAATTAAAACGTGTTTTCATGTTCAGCACGCACTGCTGATCCCTGTATTGGTGTGTCACCTACGCTTCCACCGCTCAGTGGCAGTGCTGCAGAATAACATTGGCTACTCATTCAAGGACAAGTATCTCCTTCAGTTAGCCCTCACCCATCCTTCGTTCAGGTGTGCTTTCTTATTGCTCAGATTTTCTGGAATAGTACTTGTATGAGAAAATTTTTCTCTAAGGTTGTTTATATTAACGTCATAGTAATAAATCAATTTTCGAGGTCTTTAATGTTGTACGTGATGATACTCGAAATATTCTAAACAATCTTGTAGTTTATAAATAGAATCAATATTTGATTGAGTTGCTAAAATGTCTATCCGTTTTTTTACTTGAAATTTATCGGTGAATATCTAACAGATTTTGACCTAACTACTCGTATTATAGGAATAAGAGCATGAAAGCGCTGGGCTAGAGTAATCCGTTTTTCTTTTCTTCGTTTTTTTTTCTATTTCTATGTGAAGTAGATGGAGGTATGAGTCTGGTGAGTGACATCAGTCTGTTTTGAACAATGAATTTTTGGAATATGAGGAAACAAATTTGGTGCGTGAATGTATTTTGTATTCCGTTGTGATTCGAATTTTTCATTCCAAAATGTTGTTAAATTTTAAAACACGATAAATGAACTCTCTTTAAAAAAGGATAGCAGGTACCTTCATAAATAGGTGCCCTGAATGATGGTTTCAATCAATGATCAAAAAAGAAAACGGGAACGAATCTCCCAAATTTATTTGAAAAAATATTTTGACGGTGTCCGTCGTTGTCCAAATTCTCGTAGAAATTCGACGCTCCTGGAAACAGTTTTGAGTCAAGTTTGTTGCAGATTTTTCAGCAGCAGCTTCCAATGCTTTAGTTCAGAGTTAATTAGTCTCATTGATGTTTCTTCTTTCTACTTTGTTTTCTGCTTCTGCTGTCTCGTTTTTTTGCACTCAACTATGTAATTGAAAGGAAAAATCCTGTTTTATTTTTCTTTAATTATTTTGTTCTTCAGCACGAGTGATCTGTATTCTTATTGTATTCCTGGGTTAACCACGGCAGCCATGGGTGATATTCATGGATTCCACGATCACTTTGAACTAAGTTCTATTGGTATAATAATAATAAAAATTTACAACAATAACGGAATAATTATTATTTACTCATAGTGTGCGGTGCTTTCGTGTGAAAATGTCATATTGTGAGTTCATTTGCATACAAAAAAAAATATTATGATGAAACAAATCTCTAGTGTTATTTACGTTGACAGAGAAAATTTCGGCACGAATCCAGACCACGTCCGTAACTCACTGACGAACTGCGGCATCAGACAGCCTGAGTATGGCGACCGCAGGATCCTGCACATGAACACCAGGAAAAGAGGTAAATTTCTTCATATTTACACGTTCTATTTCACACTTGTTCATAGGTTATTGCGTTTCTGGAAAGTTTCCCAGCTTATTGAGCTTTTGAAAGCCATGTTCTTGAAGTTGCGTATAGCTATTAAACAGAGGGCCACAAATTTCAAATGAAACAAGGACCGTCTAAAGTTACGAACTACAACACTATTATCAAAGGACAGGATAAACCATTCTGTTAATTCTTAATCGACTTTCTATTCTATTTCTAGGGAATATGATGGTTAAGAATGAAAATATGAAAACTTGTACATAGTTTGCTATATAAGTTAGTTTTGTCCGCTAAATTGACTAGGGCTCTGAAAAATAAATTTATTGTGAAATGAATAAAAATGTGAATAAGCTTAGGATTCATGATTCTATTAAGCAAGGTTTTGTTACTCATTATAATTTAATTAATTTCCATTTTCGTTTTCTTCAGAATACCAACCTATTCTCTCTATCTATTGTATTATAAAAGTCTTCAATGTTGTGGAAACCAGTATTTGAGTCTGTACGTAGTTTGTTTTACATTTGTTCTTTTCTCTTTCTTGTATTTTGTTAAAATAATTGTTTTTTGAAGTTTATAACTTTTTGAAGTGCATGTGAGCTAGCTTACAATAACGAAAATGCTGCAAGACTCGAGTGATCAGTTACTGCATGTGGTTGCACCAGTGCTAATAACCACTCGCAACTGCAGGCATCAACACGCTGATCAACATCATGGCACGGTTCGGCAAAGACGATGAAACCAACAGTCAGATTATGCATTACGAGCGACTCGAATTCTTAGGCGACGCTGTGGTCGAGTTCCTGACTTCCATCCACCTGTACCACGTGTTCCCTGATATGGAAGAAGGTGGCCTTGCTACTTATCGGTAAGAAATTTATTCAAATACTAAAGGTGTAGCGTACAACAGTCTCAAAAAGTTAAGAATTATTATTAAATTATTCTACAGGTAGGTGAAACACAAGTGAAAAATCTTCACGCACTTTTCGTACGAATAAAACTCGTAATTTCTTGATTAATTAATATGATGCACTTTTACAGCGCTGCGTTGGTGCAGAACCAGCATCTAGCCGTGCTGGCCGAGCGCCTGAACCTTGACAAGTTTCTATTGTACGCCCACGGGTCAGACCTGTGTCATGACTCAGAGTTACGACATGCCATGGCTAACTGCTTTGAGGCTCTAATGGCTGCCATCTTTCTCGACTCCAACATCGGGGTAAAATTTATTTTATGTACCGGCTGTTTTAATGTCTCTGATAGAGATTTTGATGTTATTTACGGTGCCACCTTTACACGTGATCTTGGAATTTTCATAGCAATGCATATTTAGAGAGGAAACATAATTTTGAGTAGTATGGTTAGGTCTTATTTCTTTTAGCGTAATGAAAAGATATTTTTGTGTGCGTGTGATTATGATATGCAGCGTTTTCTAACCTTATATGGTTTTATTGCACGTGCGCTTTAACCCAAATTATGACTTGTTCAGAGAGTAACTACGTACATCATATTGCAGGAGGTTGACATCGTACTGACGAAGACACTGTTCAAGGACGAGCCCGTGCTTCAGAAGATCTGGCACGACTACGCGCCGCATCCTCTACAAGAGCAGGAGCCACACGGCGACCGCAAGTGGATCGAGAAGTATCCTTTCCTGCAGGTGAGTGCTCATTGTTCCTCTCAATGTTACTGTCTTTTTTTCAAAATAATTATCGTTTTTATGCATATTTTATTGTATTACAGTAACAAATTTTGTCTATAACTTGTGTTACTTTAAAAAACTGTTTCGTTGAAAGAGTGGTAAAAAAGAACTAGAATCAAAACGAGAATAGAATAGAATGAGGCTATAGGAACGAACCTTCTGGCCCATTCTTGGGTCGGGCCAGAAGGTTCGTTCCTATAGCCTATAGATGCAATTCAAGCTTAAGTTCGAACTGAACAATGTCGACCAAAAAAAGTATATATTCATTAAATTGCAATAACTTATTTTCCGTTCAGCGGAGGAAATAAATCTAACCACTATCGAAAAGCTGAGAAAATTTCGCTTCAGAATATGTATTTTTTATACTGGCCACTATGGGGCTTTGGAAAGGAAAAGGTTTAGAGCATAAATCCAAATAGTATCACCGACATAGAGAGAAAGCGTGGAACAGCATCACAGCTATGTCCAGTGAAACTTTACGGAACGAAATCGGCGATTTCAACCGTCGGCACTGCTTTGAAACCAGCGGAACTCAGTTTGAAAATTTATAGCATATGTAAATAAATTTTCATTTTCTCAGGTTTCCGATGGTCGTCGTATTTATTTCCTCCTCTGAACAGACAATAAGTTATTGCCATTTAGAGAGTATATTCATTTTTTTTGGCCCACCCTGTATAGTTTCCGACGTAATTTTGACGTCACGCGTGAGGTTACATATTTCACCATGGTTATACATAGTATAACAATCGAGTAGCAAGAGAACTTGGAAACTTCTCCTAATCTACGCTAACAACCCCAATAGTAAAATATTTTATAAGCAACATTTTCCAAATAACGTTAAATATCTGCATGTCGCGTTTTTTAGAATTATTAATGGCTTTTGTCGATTTTTTTGTGATGTTTTCGTTTTGACTTAACTTCCTCGTAACTAAGTAATAAGTGCTTCCACAATGCAATGAAAGGCAGCGCTGAGCAGCGCTTTTGTCATTGTTGTATGAATGCGTTCAGAATGTTGGAAATATTTTTTATTTACCTTCTTTGTTCAGTACCGTGTTCAATTTATAATTGTTGCACGATGACTTAGTAGTGCTCCACATGACTATCTATTAAGTAATTGACTTCCCTTCATTAAATTAGAACGGAGGATACTCTATTAAAATCCACATAAGTTTTTCTGTCAATGATCTTTTTTTTCTCATTTGAAACAGAGAATTTTCAGCACCTCTTTAATATTTTTACCACTATTAGTTATTTTAAATTTTTTTTACGATCACTCTCTTCAAAAAGAATGGTTTTCATTACGTTTTTTACCATATTTTTGACATTTCACCGAGTTTTTACCCTCAGAAACTGACTGAGTTTGAAGACAGCATCGGCATCAAGTTCCGTCATATAAGGATCTTGGCTCGCGCGTTCACTGACCGCAGCGCTGGCAGCAACCACCTCACGCTGGGGTCCAATCAGCGTCTCGAGTTCCTAGGCGACACAGTCCTGCAACTTGTCTGCTCTGAGTTCCTCTATAAGCACTTCCCCGATCACCACGAGGGACATTTATCTGTAAGAAATACTACTCTGTACCGCGTAATATTGTTTTACCGTATGTGCTATGTTCTTGTAACTTCTGAACGCTATTTCTTTCGAATGAGATTTTAATTGGAGAAAGTTTTAAACAGAGTTCCAAACTTCAAAGTAATGACCAATATGCTCAATTCGACAAATAGTTCAACTTATACTTTACCCCTCCTAAACGTTTCTTGCTATTAGTTTTTCTTTAAATATTTGTTTATTAGTGTCTGAAATCTTAATTAGCTAATTTACACTTTTTATGAAACTGCAAACATTACGCCATTGTGTAGATCTGTGACATTTTTTTAATACTATGAAGCTGCATGCAAAGTACACTTATGAAAAATCGAATAAATCATACATTGATGGTTCATAGCAAAACGACAAAGAAATTAGCTCACTCTATTGGATTGATCCAAGTATCGGAATGAATCATTTTCTAACCAGTTGACTAGCATCGGTCTTGGTCTAATATTTAATTATCTGTGTTGGCCGAGGTTCTCAATTTATTTCGGAAGCAATAGCTGTAGTGATCTTAATGGTGACATGGGGCTGCGATGAAATATTGAAACTGGCAAATGTTATCTGCCCATACCTTACACGGGCTGAATTCACATGTCCGTTAAACCTTCATATTATTTCAAGTTGTTGCTGACCACAAGCCTTAAGATATCAGTGTCGCTGCTATTGTTTCGCTGGCCTATGTTTGATTCCCCATGTCGACAGATAAGCGTTTCCCCATATGTTAACAAGTTGTGCTACTAAGGGAATCTATTCAGTTGGATTGTATTTCAAAGGAAAACTTTTACAGCTCCAGTATTGACTATTCTCTTATATAAACTCGCATTAAACGACTACATGTATGATCACTACAGAAAGGGACAGGTTTCACTGTTCGCCATCTGGTATGCATGCGCTGAAGTAATGAAGGGTTGCAAAAGTTTCTCCTATGTACTAATTTTTCTACTTTGCTGAGCCGTTTTATTTTATGAAAAGAAAAATGTGCTAATAGGAGTAAAAATACCTTGCATATTTTTTCAACTCTCTCTGTAAAATATCCCATTATTAGTAATCCCGACTGACTGCCAAGAGTACAACTTTACCAAATATGTATCTGTAATGATGGTATTTTCTCCAGTTGCTACGATCATCTCTTGTTAATAACAAAACGCAAGCTGTGGTGTGCGACGACTTGAACCTAACAAGCTACGCCAATCACCGCAAGACTGACATATCCTCTAATCAGAAGCATAGAGCCGATCTTCTTGAAGCTTTAATTGGCGCCATCTATATTGACCGGGTGAGTTTTGTGCAGCTTGGAGTTTTCGTAAAACTCATCCATGTTATAAAATATTTCAAATATTTTATACACGAAACGTAAAAGCGGTAGATATTTGAACCTTATTTTTTTCATTGATTTTTTTGAAGGATGTTCCGGTGATTAAAACTAACCATTATTTGTAGTTAGTAGGAAGAGTGAGACACTATGGTTGAAACTCTTCATGACTTTCCTGTCAGCCCGCTAGAGAGGTACGCGCAAGAGGTTCTTGGTGTGCCTTGGAGACTAAAAGTTTTTCGGGAACAGTTTGGATTTCTGATCACCCTCAGCAATATATGCTAATAGTGTCAGTCCGTCAGTCTTAGTTTTCGTGCCTAGCTTATTTGGCGTTCCGTCGCTCAACAAGGGAGATGAAGAGCAATGATTGCGGGAACCATTAATGTAACTGTTCGGGGTCTTTCATTTTCTTACAGCAGTTATTTAAGCTAATTGGAGCAGATATA
Source organism: Trinorchestia longiramus (assembly GCA_006783055.1). Lineage (NCBI taxonomy): Eukaryota > Metazoa > Arthropoda > Malacostraca > Amphipoda > Talitridae > Trinorchestia > Trinorchestia longiramus. The sequence goes on along the minus strand of VCRD01000072.1, from coordinate 14,289 downwards.
GATTTCGAACATTGAAAATCGGGTTTGGATTCAGCTTCACGATTACTAAGACATTTTTCTCCCTTTTTGGCGAGGGAATGGCAGTTGAGCAACTTGCGGCAACTTCAAACTTTGGTGTAATCTCATATTCGCTTTATTATTTCGGTGTGATATTTATCGGTAAAGTGGACTCTCTAGAAGTATATAAAAACATTCCTACGCTCCAGCAGTACATAAAAAATGTCCACATTTTAAAAATTTATGAAATTATTACGGTAACCCTAAAAAGAGGCTTGCATGGAAGTTATCATATGTCATTTCTTGCATAAATAATTTTGTAATTTCGTATAAATTTATCCTAAAAATGGTTGCTCCATTTTTAATTTCGGGTGAAAAAAGTGACTTGAAATTATTCTACACCTAGAAGCGGTACGTTCTATCATGCTTTATTCCTATGAATATAAAATATGCATAACTCTTATTTTTAGAGTAGAGAAAACACACTTTATTTTCTTCCCACTTTGATATTCATTTACGAAAAAAAAGAATACTACGGTAAGTAACTTTGTGCGAGATTAGGCTTGATCAAAAATACCTCATGAGACTGAAAACAGCTTTCGGTCTTGAAATTCTTTCTAACACTAAACTTGATGACAGGGCCTGCTGTTCTGCCGCCGCTTCTGCGACGTCTGCTTGTTCCCGCGCCTGCACCAGTTCATCCTCAACCAAGACTGGAACGACCCCAAAAGCAAGCTGCAGCAGTGTTGCCTCACTCTCCGTAACATGGACGGGTCAGAGCCTGAAATTCCGGAGTATAAGTAAGTTTATTTCTTTTCTGTACTACTAAAATTAATTAAGGTGTCGCTTTGGGCTGGTAAACGTAATTAAGGTCTTATTTTTCTTTGATTTAGATTCTAAGTTCCCTCGACAATTTTGTATGACCTTCTTTCTATGAGTAAATAAATCTCTATATTTTCATTTTATGCGACGCTATGAAAGAAAATCCCAGTAGTGTACAATTTATTTTAACCATGGTGAGTTATAAGTCACTTTTATTTTCAAAACTGAATTATGCTCGTGCATTTCAAACAAAATTGTAGGTAGTCACTTGTTGCGGTACAATGCTACCATGGTTATTTTTCATTCTGGAAAGACAGTAAAAGAAAAATTTTGGGATCAATTTAATCCTATTCTTTAAACGAATCTGATTGTTTTCTCTATAGGTGGCAATTTGTAGCAAAAAGACACCTAAAAATTTAGGAAATGGGGTGAAGCATTAATTTTTTTCGAGACAAAATTCAGTTTTTATGTCGATTATGCGAATCAATCTTTGAAGAATATTAAATAAAATTGAGCATGCACATTTCAATGATATGAGTGAGGTCCCTACAAAACATTGGGATACTAATTTCTCTTCATTCGTTTTCAGGGTGATCATGAGCCAGGGACCTACGAACACTCGAGTTTACACAGTTGCTGTGTATTTCCGGAACAAAAGATTGGCTGTCGGCAGAGGCCAGTCTATACAAGACGCAGAGATGAACGCTGCTGAGCAAGCTCTGCAAAAAAGTCAAGGTTCGTCAAACTCCGTGGTTGTTAGACCATTTTTAGGACCCATGTTATATTCGTACTTCTCAACATGATCGGACCCAAAAGTTTCATTTTCTTAGTCAGAATGCATAAACTCTGAATACGTAATACAAATTTTTGACCTTAAATAAAAGACCATGAAATCTGGGCTACTTGAGAACGAGAATGAGAAGCATTTATATGGTAAGGGTACTGATAAAAACATTAGAAATGACCGAGTAAAATCGATGAAACTTTTGTGGTTCTCTGTGATTACTCAGTGGCGTGACAATTTGACAGAGATAACTTTCGAACCAGGTTACGAGATAGGTGGGGCATGATAAAAGAGATCTTGGACAGAAATATGTTGACCATTGAGGTGGCTTGAACTGTTACAAAGAATGAATGAATAGGAAGAAGTATCAATGGTAGACCAAGGTTTTGTTGGATCAAGTTTAGCTCTCACTACAAAGGTGTGTTCATATGGACTGCAGGTCAAAATGGGAAAAAATAAGACAGAGTCATTTAAGTTCTACATGATGCCGTCACACCTTACCATCTCGCTCAAGTATTCTGTTTATGGGACTGTTTGACGAGATAGGGTAGAGGTAAACCAAGGTAAAACATCGAGTTCTTATAAACTGAACCTGGTGTTCAAAAGAGCCTAAACTCACTAAAGACTTCGTAGGTATTTAATAATTAGATCTAATAGCGTTTGAAGAACCGTCGTAGCTGATACACGGACATCTTAACCCATTTATGCCTGGCGTTCTACATATAGGACAGTTCCATGCAGAGTTTTCTGTTGATTAGGAATGGTAGAACATGAAAAAGCGAAGCGTTGTTGATTGTAACTCTTTAATTACTGTTCCAAAAAATGTTTTCCAGTTGCACGTTTGAGATTGCACGCAGATGTCGTCATACTGAAGCGTTCAAATCGTCGAGCTATTATTCTAACCTCCGGCATAAATGGGCTAAGAGTTGCAGCACTAGAATTCGTCTTTCTTTTATTGCTTTGTCTTTGCATAAGTTCAGTAAACGTATTTGACACTAGCCTCAAGTCGTAATGTAACTTTGAAATGCCGCTCATCCCTTTCTCTACGTTTTAACGCTCCCTCTTTCAGTTTTCAGATTTTTGTTCCTTCGTATTTGACATCTCCCTTTAGTACTTACAATCGCAGATGTTTGGAAGACTTCATCTCTCATCATTTTAGCTGTAATATCAGTTCTTATCATCGTTGATCGATAGCATTTAGATACGTCTTTAGTCCATGTTTAAGCTTCGAATCTAGATTTAGTACATTTATGTACATATACTCGGAGCAGAGTTGAAGAGAAATATATGAGGCGTTGTATGCCATAAGGACGGTGATGCCAAAAACAAGTTTTGAGCAATAAAGTTTGCAAAAATAGAACTTTTCATAACATAATTATTTACGTATCAATGTGTCCTTGGTCGCTGAGGTGACGGGACCAAAAAAATCAAGCTCATCTGTAAGATTTCGGTACCATAGAAAACGGGCTTTTTAGCTGATTGCGTCTTCGCCCTTGTGGCACGGAGTGCCCATTACGCCGTATGTCTCTTAACTTAGGTACTGGAAGACTCTCAGATCCCTATTTAAGAGTCTTTCGTGTGCAACTGAATTTCTTAATGCAAGGTTCAATTGATGTTGGTAGTGCACAGAAGCTACTATGGCTTGCATATTTTGCTCATTGGCAGCAAAACTTCTTTACGAGAGAATAGAGAAACATCTCTGATGGTAGTAATGTATGCCTCACTTTAGACGTTTGTCTTCTATATTGGAGAAAATTGCCAAGGAAATAATTATTGTACTATTTACTTATTTATCGTGTTACTCGGGGAATTCAACACTAAATCAATTGACCTTGCATTTGTGACCACCATACAGCTGTAAACCAAACTCAGGTACTCACGTGGTGAATAGGCGATTAGTTAATTATGATATTCACAGAGGTCTGTCACGCCTTACACCAGAGTGCAAATATCCAGCTCCACTGATTAAACATCGGCCATGTTCAGTTATCCACTCGAGTCACTGTTATATACTCTGGTTTTTAAATTCTTTTCAAATTTTCAGTGCTTATTATTTCATATGGTTTATGAGAACTGCAATGGCTTGAATTTCACTTTTGGGCGTCACAGGAAAACAAATTTCTTTCCAAAATTCCTTTGTGTGGTAGAAAGTTTTATGTGCTAAACATGAGATTTATATACGAGTCTGCTTTTATTCGTCAAGCTATTCACTACTCACTGATTTTTCTCTCTTAGATGTGTTTCCTCAACTGAAACACCAAAAGCGAACATTGGAGAGGAGCTTCCAGATCCAACAAGAGGCACAAAACCAAGATGTGTCCTGCTATGAGAACCCATTACCCTCCGGCTTTGCAAAAGTCACCGACCACGCAACGCGCCTCGGCCTTTCGCGCTACGATGTCAGCTATGATGAATTGTTTGAAGAATCCGAAAACCACCAAAAACCTAGTTATAGCGAAGATAGTAAGGGTCCTGATACCGGCAGAAATGCAGGTACGAATTACGAGGCAGTAGTTGAGCCAGACAAGTCCATCACCGAAGGGATTTCGCATGAGCATTGTGGTGAGTTTGGTAAGAGCGAAGGCTCTTCGGTGAAGAGTTCAATTTTGTTGCAAGAGCCAATAGTCGTGCAAAACGAAAACATGAATGATGCCATTACATCAAATGAAAATTCTGCGACTGCTGTTGCACATGCAATTCCTGAAAAAGATAATAAACGCGTGTCGCTGAAAGAAAAAGTACAGGCAATGATAAAAGCTGCTCGCGTGAAAGAAGAAAACAATTCGAATACTGGTAAAATATTTACCTCTAGGAACGATTACGAAGACGTGCAAACGCCACGTACCACAGAAAATCCGCAAGTGATGGCCGAAGCAGGCATTTCATTGGACAACTTCGAGTGTGCAGTAATAGGTACTGTTCCTCAAGGTTCCGCTGGTGCTACTGACGAACTTCGTCAGGAGTTACCAGTTGGTGACGGTGCTAACGTTAGTGCTGATGACGTTGCTGTTGCCGACGCAACTGATGCTAGTGACGTTATTGGTGCTGGCGTGGGTAACGTTGCTGTGGCAGGTAACCTTGTATTCGTCGATGAGGATTTGCATCAGTCTCGACATACCGTATCAACAAGTTACAGTTCGATGCCAGAATATGATCCATCGGAAAGCAATTTTGTAGGGAAGGAAACTTTGGCTCCCATTGTAACGGAAGTTGAATGTATCTCAATAACTCAAGAAAATAATGTGTGTAGTGCCCAAATGATGGAAAAAAACAGCAATACTGTTCATAGGGAGACAACTGTTCGTAGCATCAATGATGATGTTAAAACGTTTGGTTTTTGTATCGAGAGTGAGCCGGTCCACAACGATCAAACAGCAACTCCTACTGCTGAATTTTCTGATGGAACAAGTACTTCAAATCAACCTTTTATAGATTCTGAAGCACAAACTGAGCCTCCTGAAAAATTTTATTTACCACCCCAACCATCTGCATCTCCATACGCAGCCATTGTCACCGAGGTCCCCATTGTATCACCTCCTGTCAAAAGTGCTGACGTAGAAATACCCCTTATCTCAACTGAAGTCTTAGCAACATCATACCAATGCACATCTAAGCCTCTTCCTTCATCCCCAGTGGAATTAGAGGGTCGAGCCTTATTTTCCACTAATACCTCCGAGGTCGCAACCCGACCACTTTTTATTACACCAGATGCTCCAAGCTCACATGTTGAAGCAGAGTTTTCAGTTTCATCTGTCGCACCGAGTTTTCAAAATGTACCACCTCGTGCATTGAACGCCCGAATTCCATCATCTATTCTCCCTGACAAGTCAGCTCTATCAGTAGCTGATAAAACAGAGGTTTCAGCCCCACAAAAAACTGTTGCAGCAAATTTCCAATTGCTTTCACCTTCTGTAGCAGCTCGAGACCCACAGTCTACTGTTGCAGCACATTCCCCAAACTCAACGCAACATGATGGACAAAAGGTGACGGCCGTTCAGTCTCCCATTGCACCCGCGGTTTCAGCTTCATCTTCTGTTGTACCCGGAGAGTTTGCATCATCGTCTCTTGTACAGGTACCAGTTTCCACTTTAGCTGCACCCAGTGTCCCAACATTATCCCCTCAAATTTCAATCAAAATTCCGGAATCTTCCTTTCACGTTGAGCCCAAAATTCGTGCCGTACAATATCATGTTGGTTCAGATTGCTCAGTCTCATCTCAGGTTGCGGTGGAAACGGAACGTGAATCTTATTTTTCTGTACGGGAAATCAAAACCACGCCTATGACTTCTAAAGTTTCGGTTTTACCTCCTGAAGTTCCACCTTCCCCTGAAGTTCCAGCCCCACCTTCCCCTGAAGTTCTACCTCCACCTTCCCCTGAAGTTCCAGCCTCACCTCCTGAAATTCCAGCCCCACCTCCCCCTGAAGTACCAGCT
>VCRD01000071.1:797595-822704 GCA_006783055.1 Trinorchestia longiramus | reverse complement strand
CTCCAGGTGTGTTGATGGTGCTGACTCCAGGTGTGCTGATGATGCTGACTCCAGGTGTGTTGATGATGCTGACTCCAGGTGTGTTGATGTTGCTGACTCCAGGTGTGCTGATGATGCTGACTCCAGGTGTGTTGATGACACTGACTCATTACCTCCTATCTACCTAGTTCAGCTCACTACAGTTTAATACGTTGCACCATTCGTCCATTTGTCCGACTAAATTTGTCATGTGAACCAATAAATTAACTACATTTATCATATGAACTATTAAATTTACTACGTTTGTGGTAAATAATTTTTTTTCAGAGCGTAAAACATTAGGTTTACTAAATTATATGAACCAGTAATACAATCAACGACAAAAAGAATACAATAATAATTTCCATGAATTTATCAATATATATTGTTACAAATAACTTGTATCATGGTTTTAACTTTTTTCATGGTACACTAAATGTACACGAATGCCCAAATGTGATTTTCACTTTAATTAACGCATTTATTTTGTATGGGTACATCAACTTGTACTCGAAACTTCATGTCAAAGTTTGATGTTTTTTCGTCGTGTTATTGTCTATAATAAAAGTGTGCACATTGTTTTACAATAAAATCAACTAAAAAAATTATTCTCGAAAATTGAAACCAATAAATTTTACTTTAAAATACTCGGAAACTTCCTTGTATACGTTATTAATTGCAATTATGGAACGAGCTTTTGAGTATTCAGTCTATTTAGCAGTTGAGATAAAACTCAGTTTAACGATGTACTCGTAAAGCGTTGGTTTGGCCTTGCATGACACCAGCGGTAAAAGTACGGGCGATTATTCACTTTCTTCTAAGTTTTGATAAATTATTATTAACTTGCTTCCTGCGTTCGTAGTGGTGCCCAATGTACCTCCGGGCTGTACGTTCCCGCCTGAGTACGGAGGTACATGGCAGGGTACTGGTCGAGGTGAGCCAAGGGTACACATCAACTCGACACACATCGTCACATCCCGGTACCGAGGACCTAGAGAGGTACAGGTGGTACACGTGTGTATCCAGAACAGAGGCAAGAGGTACCTTCTGGCTGCTGTACCTGACAATGGATGGTGGGTACACAGTGGTGCTAGCTTGAGAATAGTACCCTCATCAGTAATGTTTTAATTGAGAGTGTTATTTTTATTCCCACTTTCTTGTCGAACTTTTCCAAAAGCCAGAAAAAATCGTTATTGGAACCTCTGAGTTTGTATATATGTGACATACAAAGACTAGCAGATACCGATGTACTGGACGATGTGAAAGGTGTATTATTAATTAGATATTGTTTCTTCAATTCCACACAAAATCAAGTCTGTTACTTTGTATTACTGAGAGAATTTCCATCTTAGACCACAAATTTCGTTCAACAAATAAAGCGAAATGTTGAACTCTTACAGGCATTGGAGCCAAATGATAAACAAAGTAGAAAACAATTTACAGTTAACATGCAGGAACGAGTTTCTAAGAATGAAACATTCCTCACAAGAGTTTTTTTAAAGTAGGAAACAATCTTTCATAGGTCCGGACACTCTACGTGACTAATCCTGCACAATATAATTATTAGTACATTTTACTACAGTGAGTATATATTAAAATAAAATAAAACTTCAATGTCTGATCATCATTTGCAATCATTTTTGAATATGTATCTTAACATTTGTTTTTGCATTAAACCTGTCAAATTGTAAAGAGAATTTATGAACCCTGTATTTTATAGGCTTCTTCGTTCTTGTGACCCATAATATTATTACCTATTCTTTCGTCTGCTACCGTATCTAAAATATTATCTGTGATGTTGACCTACATGTTATTAAGGTAGCGCTGATTCTTATTGATATGGCCTCATTATTGCAGTGATGTTGAGTACGTGTGTTGGGAGATGTTACCCCGCCACCACAACATCGTACGTTATCGCAACGGCCGTCACTCCAACATCCCCTCATTCGAAGCTTGTGATCATCGCGCATTCGGCAGCGGCCAGCACTGGAAATACGATACTTTAATAGGTGATTTTCTGTTTTTTTTCAAGGGCTTGAAGACTAAGTTTTAACATATAACATATTATTTGTGAGAATAAGCTGCAATAATTACAAACCTTTAATTTGCGATAATTTCAAAAAGAATGACACGTGGGGAAAAATTATATTTAGGACTCTGTTAAAAAACTTCGTAATCAACGTAAAACCCACGTTGTAATCGAATGGCAATTTTTGTTTTTAAATGAGTATCAAACAGTTTTACAAGCTAAAATTTGATCGTTTGTATCATCGGTTGTTATAATATACGCGGTTTTATTTAGTAGATCATTCGAAGGACTTTGTTCACGCTTTAATCAATTATTTTCTGGCGACAATTCTCGTCACTAAATCAATATTTAGAAGATCCTTGTTCTTTCTGTAGTCTACTCTGCTAGCTATCACAAGAATATCATACAGACATAACTTTGCCGTATTGAAATGTTTCCTAGTCAATTGTCACTTTACTACCCCATTTCACAAACGATGCATACTGAAGAAACCTGTTCTTCAGTGTATCTAAGAGTTACAGCACTTTTCTGTGGATTTATGGAATTTTTGCTCGTTACTTTCAGGGTATATTTATAGCTTGTGCTCATCAGTGCATTTGCTGAATTGACGTTCCTCAGTAGTTCTTACTCTATACCACATCATCAGCAACACTTAATGCAGAAGGCAATTGTGGCTTTAAATTTAGTAGTTATGCAAGTTTTTTCACTTTGCCAACTTCTTTTACTTTTTCGTGAAAGCGGCACACATTCTATACATCTATACTGTATCTGTCAGTTATCTGACAACTTCATCCTTAATTTTTCGTCTCGTTGAGATGTTTCCTGCCACTGTTGAAATAATTTTTGAGTGAAAGCGGTTGTTTAACTGCTGTGTATTGATTATATTCGCTGATATGTTAACGAGTTTACTAGATAGTCAATGTTGTGGTTGCATTCTTGGTTTTACCATCATCGTTCGAAAATTCTCGTGTGTTTTTTGTATTGTCTTGCGTATAGTGTCTTGTGTACTATAGCTTATATATCGTATATTATGTCTTATGAATTGTGTCTTGTGTATTATGCTTTGTGTTTTGTGCCGTGTGTATTGTGTCCGCCCGCTTTAGGCCTTCACGTCACTCGCCTCTCTAACGTCCATGATGGGACCACGGTTGTTTACTTGTACGTAACTTGTTACTTCCTCACAGCTGATCCTCCGGACCCCGTAGCGTGCCCAGTTAAAGGGCGTTTCTCAGTGGTACAGGAGGGGTCCATGCCCTTCGTGCCGCGGGTGCTGGGGGGCGTGACAGCGGCTCCTCTCGACACATATACTTGCAAGCATCGGTCTCCCGTGTGGACCGTGTGTGACTCCAGAGGCTACGGCGCTAACGCCATAGTGCTCGATTTGGATGCATGTACAGACCTGGACTCTTGGGGAAATCCTTTTGCAGTCAAAGGTGTGAATATACATGTATGTATTACTGCGTACGAGAAAGCATATGTGTTGATCTACACCCATTCCTATTGTTGTCAAAGATGAGGAAACGTGTGTAGTGATCAACACTCAATCTTTGTTTTGTCAGAGGTGTAAATATGTTACCATATAAACAGATACATTTGTAGTGATCTACGCTCAAAAAGTTGTGTTGTAAAACCAATAAATTTATCGAATGTGAGTTCACAGATTTATAATACTAAAGCATACCGCTGAGACATGATATATGCACTCAACTTACATCAAATAACTTGGAAATGATTTACAGAAGTGCCGGACTACGAGATGCTGTGCGCTGGTCACTGGCAGGAAAACTTGAGAAGTTACTTAGTCACCTTCAGTGCCTCTGATCCTGTCTCTCGATACCGCTGCTGGGTCAGTGTCTCTTAACTACATATTAACACTTTGCCTGCGATTGCCTAGCTGGTGCAAATCTTTACTTTGTACACACAGTCACTAGAAAGCCTTGAAAAAATTATAGAACCTAACCTGAGCGACCCACCGGCGGGTCGTATCGCACTCAACGTGTTAAGAAATAAATGTATAGTTAATTCGCAACCCAATTTATTTGTTGTTATTTGTAGTACTTGATTGTTGTTTAAATGGTGATACACGGGACTGGATGTTACGTACTTTTGTTTGTTTGATTGTTTTTTTTTAAATAATAATACTCCTACTCTGATCATTGTCGTTCCTTATCTTTACGTGTGTTTGTGTAGAAAAATCTGAAACGAGTGAAAAAACGAGTGTAAATGCATTACTATCAATTATAAGAGTGATTTAACTTTCAGAAAATTCTGCTGGAGAAACTCTTGAGTTTAGGACTGTTATCGCTATTATTATCATGATTTTAATGTATGAAGATAATGAGCATAAGTAAAGCATACATAGCGATAATAATGTTATGTTATGTTATGTAAATGTAGATGTTATCTCTCAGTGTATTTAATATTTTGAAAGCGATTCCCTATTTCACTAGAACATGGTTATTGAAATAAACTTTTCAGCATTTATGAGTCAGCACTAGTCCACTCAGTCTAGTTCACTGATAAGTTTTCTCATAGGAACTAGAATAGGTCTTTGTAGAATTCTATTTCAGCATTTTTCTCTTTTTTGATTGTAGACTCCAACTAGCTTTCTTCACACTACTCGTATCTCGTACTACTCGTATATGATGCAGAAGCAGGAATGTTGTAGTTTATAATACATCGTTGATAGCCTTAGTCACCACGAATTCAGAAACTTACTAATTTACTGATATATGACATGGTTGTGTAAACCAGGGCTTGTGATCAGTAAGAGTACCAACATTTTTCCGCATTCCTTCTTTGTTACTGCAATGATACCAAACATCGTTATATCTTCAGGTGTATCGGCGTATGTCATTAGAAGAGGTGCGGTTATCTGCGGCAGTTGGTTCAGCTTGCGGACTACATCAGACCCACCTGTCCAGTTGGTACAATGAGTCTGCTCAGGTGGCTCTCACTCTAAAGCTCGAAGAGAGAATGCGTAAGTTCTCTTTTGTCATCGTGAACATTTTTACCTATATATTATGCATAGGTAAAGTGCTAATTTCCTCGTTCGAAAAAATCGTTTACGACGGAGAGAATTACTGACAAACTTTTAGTTTAATTCGTGAGTATTTGCACCTCCTGCATCTCATCGCTCGTACGAACAGCGGTTATCAAAAACCATAAATCGTTCTCCTCTTTCATGGGTTGAAATGCTCTTCTGAATGGGGTATGAAGAGTCAGTAATTGATGTTTACTACTCGTATTTGTTACTCATTAACCGACTTATTGATTATTAAAGTTAGGAAAATTTATTCTAGAATACATATAAAGTTCAAAACAAGTAACAAATACTTTCTAACGTCTGGCAACAGTGGGTGTCCAAGTTAAACATGTCTGTTCCCTGTATGCTTCTACATTCCTTCAAAACAGTCGTATGGCTTTCATGACCTGAAGTTGTATCTTGTCTTATTAGTCTCTCTCCACCACCAACAGATCCATGTTTTTCAGCATTTCTCCAATACGATGGAAATGTGAAGGTAACTTTCAGATTGTATGATTGACGCATGCACTTCTTTATCACCAGATGATCAGTGCCCCATGGAGTTTGATCTGGGCAGAAATCCTTGGGCAACGGATCACCGACTAAGGTCACTGCCTGTTGTTTTCAGCTTCACAAACAACAGAGGCGACCGAAATGTTTTCTGTTCCTCCTACTCGCTGCTAGTCATAGCAACATCAGCTGTGTTATTACTCTACTAAGAATTACACGGCCAATATTTAATTTATAAACTCTTTAAATGATATTGGTAAGATTGTAGCTTCGAATGTTCTATTTTCTATAATTAAGTTTATTACTGAATTTTCCCGTTGACTTGAAATCCATAATGTCTGAATAATGAAAGCGTAGATATCGGGTGAATAATTCGTACTTATCCTTCTGGACCTAGTTTGGCATTTGAGAAGTACCACTTTACTAACTAAAGTATTACCTTCATAAGGTATATTAACATACCCATCATTATCATCTTCCTTTGGAATGAAGGAAGGAAGTTTTTAATTTTGTGTACCGAGTCCATAGACGTGGTGTGATTCTCTTCGTAGGTAGATAATTTGTATTTAGTATGTAGATTAATGTGCTTTCCTACTTAATGCTCCTAAGTTTTGTTTTTAATTTATTTTGTATCCTTTGTTCATCCCATACGCGGTGTGTACGTTAATGTCAAGTATTCCAAAAATTACTATTACTCTTATTGCTTTAATTCTACGTTCTCATATTTATTTGTTTAATTTTACATGCAATAATCTTTGCCAGCATCACTCTTGACTCCTGTTGTATAATATTACCATTAATCTAACTCAAGTAAAAATTATTGGTTTTCTGCGACATTTTTGAATTGTGTATGAATTGTCATTGTTATGCCTATGATACTCTGACTCCTGAAACATAAGCGATTTTATATTTTGCTCCAAAAATTTAAAGGTGTTGCCCTGGTATGATTCATCAAAATTACCGTGTACTTGTGTGTTCACTTAATTACTGAAACAAAAGTGTTTATTCTAAATGAATTCATGTGTGTAACTATACTAGTGCTCATATATCTAATGTACTCCTACTCAAAAGAATTATTTAGCATGTAAACGTTTTTTTACTGCTTCAAGGTGTTCAACGCAGTGAAATAGTCAAATGGAACACATATTCTGAGAAATGAAACAGAAGAATATGTGCGTGGCATAAAGCTGCCCAAATTTTTGAGCATTCTTGCGGAAAAATAATCAGTGAATCTATAGTATGCAACCCAAAACAAGTAAGAAACGTGGTAACGTAATAAGAACAAGAAACGTTCCTAAACTAGGTGCAACTTTCGCATTAGTTTCTATGAAGTGTTGATTGAAAAAATAAATCTCAGGAGATTCTTTACGTTTCTGAAGAAACAGTTCAGGCGATTAGCAGTTGATATACTGTCGCTTAGCTTTAGTCAGCAGTCAAAAGAACTGGTCGTTTGGTTCATTTTCTTCATTTATAAATCGTGTTTGCTCAAAAGTTTCACCCAGAGACGGGTGAAAGCAAAAATACCAAAGAATCAGTATTGAACTCCATTCCTTTATGTTGTTAAGTTAAAATGCTGTGACAAATGCATAGAATAAACTGATGCTACATTTATTACACATTGACTTGTATCTCGTAATATTTGTGAACAAAGATTTTGTTTTTTATTGCTTTTCAGTTTTCCCTTTTAGAAAATGCCACTTTTAATCGTTATTTTTCACGTTATGTTTTCTTCTCTCAATGAGCAGACCTGTTTACCTGAAAAACCAATAGAAATACTCACTGGTCTGTTTTTGCCAAGCACTCTCTAAATTTTGACGCTCTAGAAAAGTCCGAATTATCCTACGATTTGTTGATATTTGTTGTGTGGTTATTTTAGTGTCGTGAGTAAACGGACTTTTGCGCTTCTTCTATTAGGAGCGCATTCACCAGTTGACGCGAAACATGGCACCAAATTCCTCCAGAGACAAGTCGGTCATCGTACAGGCTTATTTTTATCTATTTCTGTTCTGTGCGTGTCCTCTTATTGTTACTTTCATTCGTGTTTCCTCCCTCATAACATTACCTGTGGTTATTTTTTATTTTCAATTTTTTTTGTGCTTTTATTTCTTATGAAACCTTAAGTTTTTTATTGCTTTATGGACTACGTCACCCCAAAGTCACCAGGGATCCATGAATTTGAAGAACATTATTCTGGAGGACGCTCTTACTTCGATGACCACATTTTGATGGAGAATGTTGAAGCCAACAACTCCTGTGAGGATGGACACGAAAGTTTTCACCCAAAAGTTGCTTAGTTTGTTTCGCTTTTTCCAATTATCTTAAGAGCGTCCGAATTAAGGAAAGGAAGGTATCATCTTGCAGAGATGGGACTCATTTTATACGGGGATTGAAAAACTCACATCATGTTGTACCACTGATATAAAGTTGTTCATTACAACAACAAATGCGTTTCTTTCTAGAAGGTAGTACTTTAAGCTTGAAATTTTTTGTTTAGTTACTATTCTTCTACAGTTTAGTCTCCTTCCCGTTAGAACGTGTATATCAATTTAATCAGGTTCTGAGCGTGAGAGAAACTGAGATGTTGAGGTAGCAATCATGACTATGTCCTGCGTTTGGTAAAGCTTCATACACGGAAATACTTCATGCAGAAGTACCCTAGTATGGATGTACGGAGTTGGCGTCATGTAAAAGTGTTCATTCTCTTGATGTGATATTTCTATAATAACTGACAAAAGTTAAGGTCACTGTGCGCACGTATATCTGAACACTGATCGTTAGTAAATTTAGTTCAATGTTGAAAATTATTACTTTTACAGTGCTTATTATGCTGTCCTATGATGCTTGTGCTGAAACATAGCCTTCATTCTATTTTTTAACGAGCCACCACAGTCCTTGCATTTCTCTTTCCCTTCGAGAGGCCGAGCACACAGCGATCCTCAAGCAGCCTCATCATTGACCGTTGTTGAAGTCTGTTGTGTTTGATTAAAATCCAAGTAAGCTTTGTTTTCTTTTTACTTTTTCATGACATTAATGTATTATTGCAATGTTTGGCCAGTATATATTATAAATACATTACAAGAGTCTCACAATACAGGTAAACTGAGAGTATTAATAAAACAATTTTGTATACTGTAATCCGCTGAACGTGGGAGGAATTTTGAAATGTTTGGTTGTTGATTTTGAATTGCATGTGATTGTATTACTCCTTTATTGTATCCTGTATGATGTACGCTGGACGTGCTAATGAATGAATGATTATTATGAATGATTATGTTCTGCCGTTTCCTTCATTTTTATAGCCTTTTATTATCCTCCTTACTTTCGTTTTGATTTGAGAGTAACGTCAGAAAATTTCATTGTGGATCTTTGAGTGAGCTTTTAGTACGCTAAAAGCTTTACTCATGTAGGTGTATTTTTCAATTCAGGTTCGAGAGAAGTTTCGGTTGTCAACTTTTTACGATTGCTCGTCAGATTGTTCAATGTTAACAGTGGGGTTTGAAAATTTGTTCTGTAATAAAGATGATATCGGAGTTTTCTACTCAATTTGTGTCTATGCAGAACTGAATGCAAACATTGGCCGACACGACGGGTTTTGTTTGATGCTGGCAGCGTGCTGTGATACTTCTAATAGTTTCAGGTCCATTGAACAGAATGGGCTTGATTGATTAATCATAGCGATTGCAGCAAATAGTTGATGCATTCATAATTATAACCGCCTCCAATTTGCTTTTAGTGAATGCAGGAGTACGGAGTCAGTTATTTCATTTGATGATCAAAAAGATAATCGGTTCACTCGATTAAGACATTCAAGTAGCTCGAGCAAGATGAAGGACATCAGGCGGCGGACACACCTTAACTATGTTGGCTTAATAGATGAAATGCATATTTTTTTACGAATTCTGAATGCTAATTTGTCTGAATCAATGTTTTTACTATTGTCTTTTATTCTTCTTCATAGTTCAACATTCTATATTCTCTTTATTTCCTTGCATTACTTTGTGGTTTCAAAACTGTACAAAATCACTAAGATAATATTATATCCACAATTGAATTTTAGTACATTTCGAAAACTAATAGGCTATGTTGGAAAAAATTTGAATTGTGCAATTATCTTGGAATAAAAAGTTTTGATTTTCCTTTTTTGTGGTTAACTGTACTGACCTTTCTAACATAGTTTTTTGTTTACTTATTTATTCTACTTCATTGTTAATGGTAGTCTATTTCTACGTTTATGTCTATTAGGTATATATGCCAAATTTATGCCTTAATGACACGATCTTTCAGTTCAAAGTAAGTTTTCCGTATTGTAGTACTTATTTTCACATGGAATGCAATTTAACAACGAAAATGTACCTGTTAAAATTTCTAGAGTAATCAAACAGGCAATAGGCTTACCCTAAGGTAAGACGGTAGGCCTAAGGTAAGGCCTACCCTATGAACTGGGAAATAAGATGAGTTACCACTTAAAATGTTTTTTGTGTATAAATAGAAAACACTTGTTTTTTCCCATAATATTTTAGTTTTTCAAGGATGAGACACTCTCAGCATACGGAAAATACAATTTAGTATAAATGGAGATACACATAGTAACAAAATGATGAGTAACAAGACGTTTTCACGCATGAATTTTTAAAAACTGTTATAACATTTCTTGAAGTATCATCAGCTGTTGTGATAAACGTTTTATCGGAGCGAACGCGATTTGCCTTTATCTTTTATGTTGCACGTGTTATAGCTTTAAAAACTTGTCCATGTTGTCGTAAAGCAAAGGGTAGGTTGAGTGCTCTCAGAAGCTCGGTGTACTAGCAAGAAAAAAGTTAAAAAGAAAGTAAGAAACTCTATTCCATTCAGCTATTCACTACATAAGCAATGGATTTTAAATTCTTAATGCTGACATCTGAAGACTAGTAATCATGCTTTCAGCGCTAGTGTCCGTCCATCTCGTGACTTGAGGTAGAGGCTCCTAGGGAAGGTGGCATGAGGTATTGTGTAGAGGGTGGGATGAGTATATAGTAAGATTAGCTCTTATGTTAAGCTTCAGAAGGATTAAAAGTGAATTAAATCCCGTGTTTATGATGGTGAGATGTTCAAGTACGTCGTCATCATCCCTGGAAAGTAGGAAGCCTGAGGCGAGTCTCGTCCTGCCTGTTGTTAAACGACCACATTTGAAGGGTGGACAACACTAGTGGACTACTTGCATTTTTTTCCCGTGGAAAATATATTACATTTACCACGGGAAAAAATGCAAGTAGTCCACTAGTGCTGTCCACCCTTCATTTTGTAACTTTTTTGTGAGTGATTGATGGAGGAAGTAGACTTTATTAGTGTGCAAAGCAAATAATTACATATTCATAAATGCAGCTCAACGACCTCCAATTAGTTATAAGTTATTTTGTATTTTGAATTCTCTTAAAATGAACAAGTGCTTAATACGTTTAGCTTCTTTTTCTTTGAAAAATATGTCACTTATTGTTTCATTCATCACTGATAAATTCAGATAATAAATTTTATTAGAAACGAATGTAAACAAAGAATAAGTAAAAATTCAGCAAGTATGAGGGGAACAAAACGTACCAGTAGCCGTTTCACGAAAAGGCTAAAAAACTTCAATGATATAAAATTCATTTTCTGATATTATAAGACCTATAAGCTTAATAGTAATGAACGAACAAACAGTTATAAAAACACCATTGGCATGTTATATAACTATTTTATTAGCGTTTGAGAATTGTTTTGATTATTATATGAGTTTAATGGTAGAATCCTTTCCGTCATAGATGTCTTTTACCTCATTTCTACATTCAACACCGCAAAATAATATTCTCCTGGACTATCTTCAATCACCGCAATGCCTACTGTGGCTACGAAAAAAAATTCCCCAGCAGAATATTCAATAGCGACAACAACATCTAAAAGCTAGGGAACATCTTTTTACTGTCGTCGGTCCGATTGTAAGAATTAGTGAATAGCGTGTCATCCGTCAGTACACCATTCTTCACCTAACACCACAATTTCTTCCATTAGGATGCCATAACGCGTGATATGTTCCGCAGAACGTGAAGCTGTACGACCACTTCAGAACAGAGACGTCGTATCATTTTAGGTGCGACGAGGACTCTCGATCTCCCCTCTCCATGCTCTGGTTACTGGTGTTTACTGGCGCAGTAAACAAGGCACGGCACGTGGACGCCTCACCGGGCAATACCTGCACAACACGGGGGAGGGAGGTCAAGGGGATGCTGTTCAGTTGATTTATAGTGAAACTAAAAGGGTTTTGTTCCACTAGTTTCGACTTAGCATGTGTGCATCACAATAGAGGTATTGCTTGAGGATTCTTGAAATACGCATGTATTATACTTGTTTCGACACGAGAACAAGAAATTTTATTTCCAATAGAGTATACAGTGCAGATACATTGGTTTTTTAAATCCTTACCGCATATGACGGTGTATGGATCACAATAGAGGTATTTATTGAGGGTTGTTGAGATACTCGTAAAATATTAAATAAATAATTTAGATAACTTTTAAGTGGTGGGTTTATATTCTCAAAGGTTATAGGTTTGACTTTCGAAATTTACACGGTTCGTATAGTTTTTGTGGCTAGAATTGATCATAAATGGTTGAAGAAATAAAGTAGACTCGTACCTCAGCTTTTAATTTAAATCTTAGCTCATGCTTTGAGGCTGCAGTTTTACATGATTGAGCGTGACTGTCGTTAGTATCGATGTTTTCATTGTATATTTTTTAACTAAATGTTGTCACTTTTCTCATTCGAGTGCGTAAAGGAAGTAGGGGATTGCCATGCTACATTTTTGCATAAAGTTGCAGATGACGCTTTAATAATAATCTCATGATGTGCATATGTTACCGAATTAGCATTGAGACTTTATATCTGAGGTGTTAGGTCCATAACGTAAATAAAGGACAATCTGTAGGCCCTGTTTTCAAGTTCCTCACTGAGGGATAGAACGAGAAGGTGATAGTGAATTTATGAGATGTGAGATGTGCGGTTGTCACAAAGGATATTTAGCACTGCAGTTTAAATATAAAGAATATAACTAACAATTTTACGGACATAACGCACCATTTTGGTCGTATTTTCGTACAAGAGACTTCAAAATTCTCCTACGAGTTAGCGTTTCACTCTTACTTTTGAAAAACTTTGCCCAACTGTATATGATATGGAGGCAAAAACAATTATTTTGGTAAGTGCTGCAAAATTGTTGTCGGTTAGCCTAGTACATGTTTTATCCTTTCATATCACGCATCGTTTCAAGTTTACTGAGTAATTATGAAGTATAACTCCCGAGCTACAACTTGCCAACTTTGGACACTTAAAAAAATACAATTGAAAGAATTTCACACAAAATAATCATTAGAAGCAGTTCTGATTTAGTTTCTACAATCATGACACTCCTTAAACTACAACAGGACTTAGAATTTCAATTGCACAGTGTTCCTATCGACACTGCAAAAGGACTAAAGTTTAGATGATGGAAACACTTGATAGTTCGAGTTACATTAGTGCAGGCAGAAACCTCACTGATGCTTCCAGTTGAAACAGTAGTCGTTTGCTTTCAATTTATTCAAATTATTTATATTTATTCCTTCTTGAAGTTCTAACTCTCTGTGATAATGAACTTTTGTTATTTATTGAGGCTGTTAATGAATTTTTTCGGAGTTCGAACATTTCCAACATTTTTGTTGAGTTTCCAATTATTAATGTAGGTGTTCACTTTGATGAATTTCTAACATTAGTGCAAGTTTTAGAATTAAAGCACATATTTCAAATGAATTTCCCTCTAAACAGTAACATTTGTGCTTGAAACGTAGAGCTCAAGAGAATTGAAGTCAAGTAGTTTACTGTTCTCAGCGATAGTTCAGTTAACACGACCAACAATGATGCTTTGTCTAGTGTTCGACCAGTTCTCGAAACGACGTTGCGACTAGTGCAAGGCAAGAGTAAAGGCAAATAATGTTAATATTATTATAGGAAGTAGGATTCGTTCCCTTGAAGTAAATGATCGTGTCAACATAACACCGTAACTTCAAAATTACTTGGGTCCTAGAAATATTCTAAAGAATTGGAATTAATCTCCCACAAATATGAGACTCAAAACTCATACACTTAAACAGGCATTTTACTCGAAATTTAGCACAGTTAATAATTACAGACTGGTATGTACCGTGTGAAACAATTTGAGTTGGACAAACATACTCAATTTTAAACGATAAACAAGGGGAAAGGTTTGCGAACTGCTATTAGCAAATATAATCAAACCAACATTTATGGCGTCAATTAGAGCCCTGTTGTCTTGATTTTATTGTTGTTGACTTAAGCATTATTTCACGTCTTCACAATAATCAAAATGTTAACTAACATAAGTTTCAAACGACTATGCATAACTCTTCTCATGGATAAACCATCACCCTCATTTTACTGTATTTTTTCCTGCTTACTACCGCCAGGTACTCAGAATTAGTGAGTTGAGAGTGTAGCACGAAGCTCTGCTACACAGTCTTTCGACAACCCCAAAGTTACCTTCATTGTTTACACTGCGTATGACCAAGAGTAAACAAAGCTCGTCGTTAACAAAAACACCCGCCATAACGCGCTGTAAACACCCGGCGTAAACAATAACACTCGTAATAAACAGAGTGTGCCGAACATCATCATTAGCCGGTAATTATTGCTTAGCCTAAAAAGAAGAGAGCTTGCTTGCATCTATGATGGCTTCCCTAGGGTATTGTCCCGGTGTAGAGTCGCGCGCCAAAAGCGTGTTTGAAAGAAGAGTGTACACACCAGGCACTCGGTGCGAGGGCGGTGCGTCGCCAGAAAAGATACTCCCAAAGCGCACGATGCTCCGATGTCCAACTGGGGCGAAGTGAGAGGCGAGCCTTTCTGTGCCAACCAAAGAAAGAAATAAAACTGAGCACGTTTCGATTACAGTTATATGAACAGGTCCCGTGCGTATACTCGTACTAATAAGACTGAGGTCCTTAACAGTAATGAATTAATGGACACTCACAATTTTCAGAGGAGGTAGTGTATGTTGAGTAAAGAAGAATGTATTTAGGTAATTGATTCTTAAAAGCATTATGTTTCTAAGGCTTTTCGGGAACTTCACCAACCTATAGGGTTTAGCAGCTTAGGAACTGATCTCGCTTTGATCCTAAATTATTCGAAATCATTAAAAAACTTCATTAAATCTGCGGAATAACTTTTGAAAGTTCAAACTTTTAGTTCACTAATGTTTTGAATGATGGTATCAGAAATGTACCATTATATAGTACATAAATTAATTTGTTAAAAACTTACCATTTGTCCGACATCAGTAATGAAGAACGCAGGACAACTGATATCCCAAATGAGTCATAATGCCAATGAACTTTCAACGTAGCCTACTGCTCTTCTAACTCGCCCACGATGCATTGATGGCAGGCATTAGGAAACAGTAATCTACTTTATATGCGATTAATTTTATTATTTGTGAATGTTTCAATTTCATATCTAATGTCACACAGATAATTTGAGAGATTATTTCCTTACTACTAAACTTGCGTCATGTCAAACTATCACAACAAAGAAAACATTTACAATGCGAGCAACGTTCTCCACACCGATGAAAAATTTGTTAGTGATATTATTTTGATTCCTTTAATAGCTATATCTTAACGTTAAAAATTTTTGCTGCAGCTTTTTGAAGGCATGCATTCATTTTTGCTCGTTTGTGTCTATGATGAGGCCAAGAAAGGTGGCCAAGTGACACAAATTCTTGGCTGAGTTTGGTGGTCCGGCCAAGGTAGAAGGAGGCTTGTACAAGGCGAGCTTTAGGGAGTAAAATTGACGATAAAGAACGTAAATATGACGTCTTAGATCAAGGAAATGAACTCAATGACGATGTATTCGCTAATTGAATTTTCTCTTGCACAACATTTCAAGGTTGTGATAGTTCAAGGTCCTTGTGGTCGAGTGGTCAGTGGAAACAATACTTCGCTCTTGACACAAGAGAGCAGTAGCGAGTTCCAGTTGAGTAGGAATACATATTGCTTCAATTATAGGGTTAAACATTTGGTGCGTAGAAAGTTCCTTTATTTCAATGACGTTATATTCTAATAATTTGTGAGTTTTTCATATTTACGAGTATCAAGAGAGCGTACATAACTTTTATTAAACTGTAGGTCCGACGATCTGTATTAGAGACTATGTAAACTATATCCAGGTACGTGGAAGCTTTTGAATCATCCCGAACTTAATAAGTACTTTTAGAGACTTAGTTTAATAACCACCTTTCTAGAAAAAGCTTTTCCCTATCCAAATGATAAATACTTATAAAACATAATTTAGGCGGATGAAAGTTCGGTGTAGTCACCTCTGATAACAATAGGGATTTTAAATGATGTGAAAGTGAAATGAGCCTCTTGCGCGGAGAACTCTGCACAATTTACAGCTGCTGAGTGTAATGATATTTTTTCTTATTTCTATCACCTAATAATTCTTTGTTGAGGGAATTTCTACCTACTGAGAACGTTTGACAAGTATGAAAAGTCATGTTGCTAAATTTTACGTATGGACACAATATTGAATAACTATTGTACTAATATTTTGATGTTTTAACATTTACTGCAGGTAACAGTTACCACACGTACGGAGAATCTGAGATTCCTTCACGGGTTACAATTAATGTCTGCAAATAATTAAAAATGTGTCATTGAAGGAATAAATTTTATGTTACGCTTCTATTTATACGCAAATTGGTTGTATGATATGGAGGAACTTAATTGTGTTTCGCACAAGGTCTGTTCCACAGTGGACTGTAGCAAACTACTAAAAATGAATGCTGCATTTATAATAGAAAATAAAAACTGTTTCTGATTATATTTTAGAGCAGCATTGCAACCCCAGAGACTCCGCCTCAGATGGCATGCAAGCAAGTCGACATCCGTGAGACAGTGTTTGGCCACACACGCCGGTGCAAGAAATGCAAACAGGAGTACGAAGAGATGACGTACGGCGTTAACAGCGTCAGTGACGTCACGTGAAGTGTCACTCCATATTAGCCGACGAGCCTGAGCTTTTGAGTCTTTGAGCTCGTTCTCTTGAGTTATTCAACTGACTTAACATGGCCAGCACTGATCCGACATCTCACTTAGACTCTGCCTCTATGAGCTGCGGGAAAGTCTGGCAGAGCAATGGAGGTATCACGAAGCGTTGCGAGGCGCAGTGAAGCCTCAGCTGATACTCTAATGGAAGTCGAAGTTGTGCCCGATAAGCTACGTTCTCAAAGCTCCCTTCAACATCTTGCGCTTGGCAAAAGTTTCTCCAGTTTCTTGGTTTCACGTAGCCCTTCTTATACGCTGCTTTCTTAAACTACCATTTGTGTTAAAGGAACGTCAGTCTTTGTGCCACTTATGACTTGTGGTAAACATGCAGTAAAGAACGCGAGCAGGTAACTATTCTAGATACGTAGATCCATGAAAAAGAAATACCAAAATTTGATCTCTGTCTAAGTTAATTATGGATATTAGAACAGCATCTGAGTGCCGATAAGTGATCAGGCAATGTTCATCGTGATCTCAGAATCTCGTGGAAATTGAATATTGCATTCAATGCCACTGGCTCGCGATGAGAGGATTATTTTTGAAATAACTGTGCAATTTACACATTTTAGGACCAAACATCTTTTTCAGATTAGATGAAGCGAATGAATGTTTGAAATCTGTTGTAAGACATATTCTCAATTGACTGCATCACATATAAATACAATATTCTACCTACATTCCTCAGAGGACACACATTTTTAGTAATTACCTCAAACTAATATCACACTTGCATCTGAATTCTAAATCAATTCTATTTAATTGAGATTTGTTAAAAAATGATTGACCATTGCGCAACAACTTTTCAAAATCTGAATTGATGGATAATTCCCCATAAAATAAAGCAAAAGCATTAACTGCTTAAAAGCAGTCACCCACTTACGAAACATTGCAATTACGCTAACAATTTTCCATAACAATCACTTGGGTTTCATATCTCTTATATTATTCAAGTTTTTAGGTTTTATCTCTCTATGACTGGAGTTCCAAATGTTGACTTTTTCTGCTGTTAAGAAAGGTTTGACACCGAAGTACTATTTTTATTCTGTAATTCTCGTATATGTGATACGAGAATTATCATCATTATGTGATTTTTTTTGAGGTTTTTTGCCAGGGGTCTGTTAGGTTTATTTGTTATGAAGACTGTACTATGATATTACTCTTATTAAATGTTTTTTACACGTGTTTTCATAACACTATGAATAAACATCTAAAGTGAAACTTGTTTACGCTCGAGGAACATGCTTTTTCCTTTAAATAAAGCCCTTTTTAGCGGTTACCGGCAACCGTTTGCACCTAATTTATTATGAGAATGAATATCTACTCCTATTTGCCGTGGATGAAGAATAAGTGAAACATGCAAGTCAATCAGTTTTTATGTAACATTGTGGGAGAAAAATTCTCTCCAAGCACAATTAAATCCTTAATGAATGATGACAATTCATTCTTTTAATTACTTCTTAGCTAATGGAGCCTCTGTGAATTCTGGCGAGTTTTTCAATGAATATGAAAGATATTATCATTAATATAAATGGTTTTGACAAAATTTTCATTTGATGCATTGCATATGAGTTTCAGGAACCTCATCTACGTATTTGAGTGTTCCTTGAAATAATTCAATTATTTGTAAATGTATTCACGAAAAATAATAATATGATCTAGCACTTAAGAATTATTTAAGTACATTTTTGCGCAGTTTTTCGTCAGTTACAGTTGGTGTTTTAAACAATTTAAGCAAACTTTCAAGGGAAGGCATTTATTAGAAGATGAAAGAGCTTTGTTTAAATCATGATCCGAGATATTCTTTCACAATTTACAGTCTATTCTTACATTGTTAAGTGATATCGAAATGCTAGTCGTCCATCTGTATAAAGTTGAGCTTCCTGTAACTCTCGCAATGGGAAAGGTTTCGTCTGTCAGACGTCAATATTTATAAAGATTCCAAGAACTGAGTTTAGCTCTTTGCTCCCTCTTCAGTTTAAGGTTATTAGTAAACTGCCGTAAATAATGTGATAAAAATGTCCGGCTAATCTGACGCTTGAGCTCTGATGCTGCACCTCATTTTTCGGCTCGAGCGCCCGCCTCTTGAAATTATCAGCCCCGTAATCGGGAGCTTTTAAAGCAATGCCTTAAGCGACCCACTTTTCATACCCTCACATATTAAAAATAAATTCAGATACCCAGAATTGCAAATGCTTGGGCGTGATATAAATTCATGTGAGCTTAATGAGGTGTTAAAATATGCTAGATCGAAAATGTGTATCATTTCTTCCAAATGAACGTAGGAAATGTATCTCGAGCTAAAATGGAACGTCACGTAAGGAATGTAAGAACACTGTATGAATCAGCAAATGAGTATAAATAAGTATCGTAAATGATTCATTAGAAAACCCCTTAATTTTTTCTTGAAATAGTGCTCCTCACCTGGGGAAATCTACATCCAAGTAACAATTCACAGAAAACAATTTAAGACATTCAAGGTATACAACACTCATTATATCAATATTTATTTTTTAAACACATATCAATTTATTTTGATTATATAATATAGTTTAAGGAAAACCTATACTTTTTTCACAATAAAAATATTTTTGAACATCAAATATATTATTGACATCAGGGAATGCACCAAAATCAACATCCTCAGGTTGAAAGTGAATTAAAACGGCTGCTTTGGTCAGGATTCAAGCATCAGGAGTGTGTAAATAAACGAGCGTTCGATCAATCACTTTATCGTAGTGCATAAATTATGTCGTTCAGAAACTGTGACTGACTCTGACGTCGATTTAAACCATGGGGCTTGAAAAGTTACTAGCGTTACTGACAATTTGAAAAAGTGAACTATAACTTTTTACTGGGTCGTTGAAGTAGATAGGTACTATTTGCAACACAAAGTAATTACGAAAGTGTATATTTTATTTAAATTCTTACAAAAATATGTTTACATCAAATATACCTTTACATATATAAAAACTGTAGTTGCATCAACAGAAATGAAGTGATCGAGCGCATATGACGGTGATGAAACCTGAAATTGGGTTCACGAGAACTTATCGCTTGTTGCACTGTGAAGGTAACTTTCCATCTTTGAAATTACACTGAGAACTAAGTAAATAAATAAATTTTCATGAGCTGAACGTTAACGAGAGCGCAGTTAGTAACGCAGTTACTGCATGTGCTGGCGATCACTTCACGGGGAAAAAAATAGGAGAATGAAGTTGGGCGCAACAGTTCCGGGGATTTAATGTTAGGGCTGGAGGTGTCATGCCCTATCAAGAAGCTTCTACCTTGTAGGAGCAGGAGGAGATCATCTCGAAGAGAAAACAAAATTATTGAATTTTTGGTACGGTTAAGAAAAAGTGATAGATAAAATAGTTTCAAGTCGAAAACTGCTCTAATTAAAAAAAATGAATAGATATACATACTACATATACATGTACCGGATTTGCAACACTATCAAACAAAAAAGGACACCTAGATCTATGTCCTTAAAAGAGGACATCAAAGCCCTTCTGTTCTTACACTTACAGAGAAAACAATACCATTGTATGCTGATAACGTATTTTACAATATGCACAATTATATTTTTACAACATGATTGTTTACAATATTTTACAGTAACGTGGTATGATGTTGCATTGTACATGCTATTGTTCCACTACTCTGGATAGCCAGATCAAGGATATGAAAATTCTTTGACTTGAAAAACATGAAAATCATACAGCGCTCAATGTATTAACTGATATGATTCACACAGACGGATTCACACAGATATGTTCACTACCTGCGTATTCATATGAATGTACATGCTCGCTTGATCGGTTTTTATTTCATACACTGGTAAATTGCTTCATTCGTTAGTGGACAAACGATCATTTTCGGGAATAAAACTTTTTCTGGTTTACAGCAAATTTATTTCGGAAGAAATTCATAGACATGTCTATACGTACCCGCTATTCATTCCAACATTCTAAAACCAACAGCTTATTAAATTAAATGTCATTTGAAAACCTAATCCCATCTACAAAACAATCAGAAGTATAAAAATTTGTCAGTTTGTCTTTCAGTGAATGGTGACAGTGAAAAGTTGAGCCCAGTGAAAAGTTAACAAGATAGAAATTTGCTCTGTGAATGATCCGACGGTTACAAA
Organism: Trinorchestia longiramus; assembly: GCA_006783055.1. Taxonomy (NCBI): domain Eukaryota; kingdom Metazoa; phylum Arthropoda; class Malacostraca; order Amphipoda; family Talitridae; genus Trinorchestia; species Trinorchestia longiramus. The sequence goes on along the minus strand of VCRD01000071.1, from coordinate 801,870 downwards.
TCTCGTGCGGCACACCAATCGGAATACTGATTCTCGAGTGCAGATTCTCACGTTTCAGACTCTATTTCCCTTGCTGCGTTACCAATTCGTTACGACCAATTCGTTTAAAAAAATATCAATGGCTTCTTCACTGGCCACTGGGATATTAATTTTGCAAGGTGAGCTAAATGTACCGAAGACTCCTAATATCAGCACAGGTTTTGGGGCGTTACATTATTTTGTTTCGTTATTTATCAGTCACAGACCGTTGAGGTAAGCTCCAACTCAGGAACTTTTAGGAAGTTTGTCCCGTGTTCCTGTGGGAAGTGGCTGCACATAGCATCGATATTTCACGCAATTAAAATGCTTCATTAAAAATCCTTCATTGTGAAAATAACATCTGTTATTTGCGTACTTCTGTCTATGTAAATTTTTATTTTTGATTGCTTTCCAGCTGACAACGATTATTTACATTCCCAATAACGCATACTCCAAAACAACTCTATAGCTAATCCCTACAGTTTTCTTCAAAGAAAACCATGAACACGGCTCATTTCAGAGATAAGTGTCGGTGAAATACACTGGCACGGGCCAGCGCACACAGAGAGTAGCTCACTTCGGAACTGGCAATTTTCTCACAAAAGAATTTCCTATTAGCAGCACAGCAGTAAAAGACGGCACCTGGTGACGCAGTCTGCACCAGACGCGCGTAAGAATTAAAATGGGAACCGCGCAGCACAGCTTCATTATGGCTTCTAATTACACTGCTTTAAAAGTCTCCATGCAAATTCACGGCAGATGAGACTCAAGAAGTCGAGCTTTGACTACACAAAAGTTTGCGTGAGTGCAAGACCTCACCCCGATGTGACTGACTGTAATTCATTCGCACTGTATCTTTATTAATAAAGTATAAAACATTTTACGTTAGTGAAATATTTTTCTTTAGTATAAACTGTTTCTCTAATATCATTATTAACATATTACGGGAGCATCAGTCATTTGTTAACTTATGCTTGATATGCATTTAGTTTTATACGATATCACTGTTTGTTAAATTTTCACTTCTATTTCGGATCCAACCTCATTGCAAGAGGGCTGTTAAATGCTCACACGGTAGCGTACAACAGCAGCTTCTTCAAAATTAGACATCATTACGGGACTATATAGATGTTACCTCACGATCATTGTGGGTTAACTTTAGTACAATTAGTAAACTTGTCCTGCTACTGATTCATCTGCTTTTCAGAGTAGTAAATTTCCTTTAAAAGATCATCAATGTTTTGTATAAAAAACTTTTTTATGTTAAGCTCGTTTGATTAATTAAAATACCTGTTTAATTTAATGAAATGCACTCATTTTAACCCCATCTATTTTCACATAAAATTCTGGACAACATTCTCTTTTTCAACATAATTTCTATTTATGCTAAGGCTTTTATCGTATCGTACGGCCAGTTTCTGAATTCCATCTTGCATGGTAAAAAATGATGCGAATATCAACGCTATCTCGCGATTAAACTTTATGATTTAATTATGTTACTATAACCTGAAACATCACGATGAAGTTGCATCTAACTCGACTAGTGACGCTCCCCCAACGTCTGTGTGGGGCTGCTTGCATTTGTTTTAGCAAGCAAGTTAACTAAGCTCGTTAGAGCAATTGATTAATAGCTCTCCACTTGCTGTCAATTCTTTCAATGCAAATAAAAAAAGGGATTGAGCTTTTACCTTTTAATACTTTCTATGATTTTACTTATTTTTTTAAATAATAAAAACATGAATCCATTTATCTCATTTCCTGAAGATGTAAAATTCTGAGTATAAGCTCGAAGGGTATAACGTTACAAGAAAGCAGTAAAAGAGGCGGCATGGCGGCCCGGCAAAGGCACGGTAGCTGTAGTGTCTCTCATCTGATCTCCATGCTAATGAGTCGCACGCCTCCGGTGGATTTTTTGGTCGATGTCAGGAGCAAAAGGTTTGCTTTCAGCAGGATAACTTCTAATTATTACCTCTTGTAACTCACTTCAAACAGTTACCGTCAAATAACTACGAGAAAATTTTAATAAGTAAAATTATACTCAAACTATTGTAAATTTTGTGCTCTTTTCATAAGAAAAGCATCTATTATACTTAATTCTAAATAGAAAGTGCTTGCAAAATGACCAAAGAATATCACAAAACTCACCCAAACTAGGGAGAGATCCCAAAATCCCCTACAATCCATCATATACATTAAAAATTGCTCCTCATGCAGTTCTCATAGAACTAAGGTGCTGGAATTCTCCAAGAAATGTATGTATGAGAAAATCTGATAGAATAGAATAGAATATGGCAACAGGAACAAACCGTTCGGTCAATTCTTGGGCTGGTACCCAAGTCTCATGCCGTCTAACGTAAAGGCATCCAGAACGCACATGCACCTCAATTTTACAATTTCAATCACGTGATTACACCTTAATCACTTACAAGCATTTATGAAGTGGTAGGGGTACATGGACAGCTGATGCGCTTGCTGTCGGTGTGAGGACATCTGTTGACCTGAAAGCCACGAAGCTTTCTGTGTGAGGAGTTTGGAAGTGAGAACTCCAATTACTGATATTTTGTTCTAACGTGGAGGATTATTTAACATGGGATGACAGTATTTTCTTTAAAAGTTAAAGATATAAATTTGGAAATGTAGTACAGTTTTAGGTTATAGAGGAAATGGCTACTCAGAAAACGTGAAATGGTTCTTTTTAAGACCATTTGATTCGATGCAGATTTTGTGAGGGGTTAATATAATGTTAGTGATTCGAGGCAGTTGATACAAGAACTGTTAAAAACTATTCGTGTCATATCAGGTAGAGATTAAAACTGTTCATATGATGATGTGAGGACAGAAAAAACGAGGAGCTGATTTAAGGATGTTGTTTTCCGGTGACTGATGAGACGTTCGTTGAAGTAAGGGGAAGCGCTAAATCTTGATCTGAGGGTGGACAATAAAATAGATATTGAGTGGTTAATTTGCGTCATTTGAGAGCAGTCGAAGTAAGGACAGTGCGATCATTTGTCAAACTGAACTCAATATTTTACGTATTTGCTCTTGTCATGAAAATAGTTTTTTAAATAAATAGGGATTTTTCAGAAACTACACTGTAATACTGTAATGAAAAAAATGTTACACTACAACAATGAGGCATAGGATTTTATTTTGGTAAAGTCCAAAATGGTCATAAATTTCCGCAAAGATAAGTCGATAAAAACTAAAAAACAATGACTGCGTTTCCTGATATAAGACTCGAGTTTTCAACTCTGAAAATGTAGGAAATTGAGTCAAACATAAACAAATTTTAGGATCAACAGTTGAGGGTAAATCCAGTAATTTATTATTTCTTACTTTACTGATTACAGGTTTAGCACTTTTTAAAGCATGTCGAGAAACACTGCATTCCTTTGGAATTTTATTGAACATTGAAGTATGACTCCCTCCTTAGTGAGTGCAGAGATTAATTTTAGATATTTCAGGGTAAAACTTGACAATTTTCCGCTGTAAAATTATAGAGTACAATTCAGGTACTTCACTTTAGTCGCTGTTGTGATATGTCGAATGGTTACAAATGTTTGTGTGAAAATGATTCAAATTAATATTTCAAACTCTGATTTCATTATGTATATGAAATTACTGCTCTTAGTATTCCTAGGTGTAAACACAAACTGGCACTGAGTGAATGATACTTTGAAAGAGCTACATAAACAGATACTGTATGTTGCTAAGAATTTCTAGAATTTTGTTCGCAATACATACTATAATTTTCCATGTTGAAAAAAATACGATCGAGTTCTTGTAAAAAATGCGAAACTAATTGATGTTCAACATGACTACTTCTGAAATGCATATGTTATCAATGATTTACTGTACATCTGTTATACCAACTAAATCAAAGATACGATCAGAGATTAGTTGGAAAATTTCATTTATTCTGTTCGTTCAGAAATTTCAAAACGGAGACAAATTTTTTCTTCACCCGAGCGTGAAGGCAATGGCGGGATCGTTAGCCTCGCTAGCAGGATACCTGGCTTGTTTTGCTGTCCAAATAAATATTTGAGAACAGAGTGCTGACAGATGAGCCCGCAAAAAACTGCGTTGGGAATTAGTGCGGCCATAAACCATCTTAATTATGGGAGGGGACACCTCTGAGTGTGGTGACTGGCGAGGGAAGCATAGTGTGTGGGAGTCAAGGAGCAGCATAATGTGAGGGAGTCAAGGAGCGGCATAGTGTGTGGGAGTCAAGGAGCGGCATAGTATGAGGGAGTCAAG
>VCRD01000071.1:778985-796888 GCA_006783055.1 Trinorchestia longiramus | reverse complement strand
TGGAGGAGTCAAGGAGCGGCATAATGTGGAGTCAAGGAGCGGAATAATGTAGAGGAGTCAAGGAGCGGCATAATGTGGAGGAGTCAAGGAGCGGCATAATGTGGAGGAGTCAAGGAGCGATATGATGTATGGGAGTCAAGGCACAACTGAATTGGGGAGTTGGTGTATGAGATTGTCAACTTGCGTGCAGTGGAGTAACAGTCTCCGTATTCATAATCATAAATAACACACACTGTACTTGCTTTACCGCATGGTATCCCACACCAAAGTAAACTCTGCAATGTGTGTTTGTGTAAATGACTAAGTACTGCGACAACTTCATGGAAATCTTAGTTAACTCGCCAATAAGATTTAGTGTGCGCAAATATTCTTGGTTAAACAGAAATAGGTAACTTATAAGTATACTCTTGATCATATTCTATTCACATATGTGAATGTGAAAATCATTGAGACGGACTATAATAATTATTGTGTTGTTCAACACAGTAATGTTTGACTGAATTTTTCCCAGTAATAATAGAAAATAATGACAAATATTAGAAGATATTTATGAATCAAGCGTCGATAGATATAAATATTAAGTAAATGATTAGAAGTAAATTTAATATTTTCGACGCACTTAATTTTCTATTCCATGTTATTTGGAGCCTTAAACCTTAATTACCATGCTTCAAAAAAACGTGGCTTAGTGCTAATATAATTGAATTAATAATAAATATAGAGAGAAGTTAATTGATTACTGAAAATTACAGTAGATCATATTAAAATATACCTAAAGATCTAGTAAAAAGTGTTCAAGACATATTCATCGGATTAGCAATTTTTGATTCTCTATTGTAGAGCCATCAAGCTGGTAGACTGAGAGAGTTTTTTCTGTGAAATGATCCAATGACAACTCAGATCTTTAAATGCATTAAATATCATGTCAACACTCAACAGATCTACCCTCCAGTTGAGGATGCCAATTACTTTAAGGGAGTCCTGAACAGGTCTTCTCTCACCGTGAAATTTCTCCATTTTTCTTACACGAGCCTAGTCGATTTATGAAAGTCAGCGACGCTCGTTTGAGCGGACAACTAGCGAGGTGTTCGGAAGTCAGCCTGAGGCAGACGTGGCCAAGTCCCTTTCTTACACGGGCCCAGTTGATTTCCTGAACGGGTGTAATTGATTTATTACATGGGCCCAGTATATGTAAATCTTACACAGGTCCTGTCGATTTCTTACACAGGTCAAGTTAATTTCTTACGCAGGTCCAGTCTATATCTTACACGGGCCACTCGATTTCCAATACAGATCCAATTTATTTCTTTCAAAGTTCCAGTCCGTATCTTACACTGGTCCAGTCGATTTATGAGAGCCAGCTACCGTTATTTGAACGGACAACGTGCGAGATGCTAGGCTGCTTGCCGGAGGGAGACCGAAGATGGCCGGTAGGTAGCACTGAAGGTCTAAAGTCAAAGCAAGCGTACGGACGTGACACGGAAAATGTCAGAGTAAAATTATTTGATGATTATTTAGGAAAACTTAACGAAACAACGGACGATCTACGGTAGAATTGAAGGTGGTTACGAGCAAGATTGAGAGATGCATGTATCTCCATGGAAGTTGATGAGCATCACAAGGATAATAACTCGTAGTAGAAACATTGTTTTGCAAAGTTAGGTAGTAATAAACGTCAAGGAGACAAAAATTTCAAATTATTTTGTTTGAACGTTTCAAGCAAAAGGCATTTTCAACCAGGAGCGTGGAGAAAACTTAAACGAAAATATAATTGATTATATATCATCACTACATGCATACATCACGAATTGTGCAGAAATAAGTACTCTGATATCTCCGTTCTCTGATGAGATACCCGCTCTGCACATTGTTAATTTATCTACAGTAGTGATTGAAGAAATTGGAGAAAAAGGAGTAACAATAGCACGAAAGAGCGTTTTTCCATCGAAAAAAGCTGCGTTTCAATAAAATTTTAGGCGTCTTTAGTGCTTCAAAATCATTCCATATTATTTGCTTTGCCATCTGAGTGTATTAAGTTGTATTTCTACTGAAAGTTGAGAGCGTCTTCTTATAAAAAACGATCGCACACCGCATACTGATAGGAGGAGTGCAGTTGAGCTCCTATAAATCAAGGCATTAAAAGAGTAAAGTATCACCAAGTTAAGTATGTTGGCTCTTGTTAAAATATTCTAATAATTTTACCTCTACCTAAACAGCTACTAAACCATCACAGAACAGGGAAATTTTTCTTGTGCTTTCGTGTTGATTTGAAAAGTTACAAACGAACGTTTGTAAACAAAATCACTGACAGAAAAACATCGTTAAATTCAACATCTTGCGCGTGGGACCAAGCTGACGCATTATACAGAAACTGAATCGTTGATGCTGAATTTGTTGAAAGAAAGAGCGTAGTCTTCATTGATGCCAACTTACTGAAGCCTGCGTACAGTATCGACTCAGGATATAAAATTGATATTGAAGCTTCACTTTGAAACATGTGGTGGTTAGACGAAACAATAAACTCGACCTCCTCAAAAAATCTTGTTGAAAAAAATGGGAAAAAATGGGATGCTATAGATAAACGTTGTTTCGTGTTGCATAATTTGGGATGCTAAATATAAACGTTTATTTGTGCTGTATAATGTTCAATGTAATATATAAACATTGTTTTGTGCTGTTTTATGTTAGATATTGAATATAAACGTTCTTCTGTGCTGCATAATGTTAAATGTTATATGTTAGCAACCAAAATTTGAACGTACATATCGAGGCCACAGTAGAAAGAACCATCTTCTAACCGACAATACATAGTTTGCCTCAAACATTCATTCAAACTGTCATCCTTCTCGTTTCGTGGAAACGACTTTCATTTTTGTGAAGAAATAACACAATCAACCTTAGATCGAATCCACACATTACCATTCGGAGATAGGAAATAATTAAATTTTATTTTCCTTTTAAAGTGCGTGCCTCCATTGGCTCACTTATGAACAGAAATGGAGAGATCCCAGATTTCCATTGGTCCAAGCCGGTTTTCATGGCTCCGCCCAGTTTCCAGGAGTCTTCCAGAACTTTTTATGGATCGTCTAGGCCTCTCAACTCCCGCCATGCTCTGGCTACTCAACGCCATCGTTTTGATCCTCGAAAGAGTCCTACAAATCTACTCTGCATGATCACTCAGCTTCACACCGCCTACAACACAGTGCAGAATGAATAAAAAATATCCCTGTTTCTGTGAAATGAAAATAAATACAGCTGAGTTTGTGATACCGAAGCGTATATAAATAAAAGTTCACAGTCAATTTCTTACAGAACTACACACATTTCTCATTCGTTTGTCATAGTTTCCAACTTCTATCACCACATGACATTGTCGTACATGGCAGCCTAACAGCAGACATTACACTGAAAATGCGATGTGTCTGTGCGAAGTTTATTAAATCAACTAAAAAATTCGATACAGGTTGATGGGATTGAAACAAAGCACATGAGCTGAATTACAGTATCTGGAAAAGCTTTGCATTATACTTTGAATCAGAATAATCGAGGCAATTCTTTTTCTTGATTCCAACATACGCTATTTAGTACTACAATGTGACAGATCTTGCAAATCGAATGAAGTGGAAATCTCTCCCATTGCATCGAAATTGAAATGGAAGTCACGCTTTAGATATTGAATCTAGAATTGAAATACAGAATAATAAATTTAGGCTCAAATTTTTGAGGGAATAAAGTCCGAGTGGTATAGTTTACCGCACTGCTGTTTCATATTTCTAATATCCTTTATGACTTTTATATGCGTTACCCAATCCGAATTTTATTGTCTGACCGGCGCTAATTTTCGTTAGAATTAACCAGTAATCATCGCCTTTTCTTACGATAAATCGATGATATCTTACGATAAACCAGTAATTATTATCTGAAAAAGACTGTATTTTCATCGTCTTTTCCCTATGCTTAGAATGACGGTAGGAATAAGACTGCAAAGACCGGTCAATATCGTCGGCGAACATTTCATCGTCTGGAAATACCTATAATTACCGGTAATAACCGGTACTATTTCTATCGTCGGAAGTTCCTTCTATAAACGATGATTATCACCGCAAATCGATGATTATCTCCGGTAAACGAAAAAATTCGGATTGGGTAGTTGCTGGTGAAATTATTTATTGATTTACGGCACGTTAACACGCAAATATTGTACGATTAAAATGTAGATCTCTCGCAGAAGGTCATATTTTCCTAATGCGTGCGGGCGTAGTATGTTTCTGAGTGACCGAATTGTGTGAGTGCTGGGTTCAGTCCATTATACCGGCTGAATTATTCGTGTGTGAGAATGACGCGTAAGATACTAATGACTGCTAGATCTGAGAAGCAGGTGAACCGAGAAACTTCTTTTTCTATTAATAAAATTAGTCCACTTTTGATGTCTGTAAGAAAGACGTCCCCTTTACATATCATCTTCTCTTCAAGGCAGACCGGCGTACCGTACAGCAGACTTCAGGCACGAATGGCTTTGTTTCTTTTTCTTACGTTTTCTCACTTCTGCAAGTCGCTTACGCCGTTTCTTTCCACCAGCAGTTACAAGTTATGCCAGCAAAAACAATGAAGCTACGTTCTACTCCATTGAGATATAAATCGTTGTAAAATAAGTCTTTACCGAGTTTCTTAGTGATAGCCATAATTCAATGGAAAAGTTGTTTGAGTTTGATCCTGAACATAATGATGACGTTAAAGTAATAATCGTAAAATAAAATAGTAAAACAAAATCGAAAATTAATCATTAATTACAGCAAACAATCAACCCTACTAAAAGTAGTTCAAAATAGTGCAAAGAATGACAATAATACTGATCAAAACTACATTTAGCGTACCAGCATAATTCTTTAGTATTTTTAAACGAATAATTTCAATATTTCCTGCTAGCCGAACATTTTCAGCTAATCCAATTTCATTTTACCCAACTCAGCGTGGAACTTAATTCAAATTTCAACCTGTGTCCTTTATTTTAAGTTTAATTTGAATTTTATCCAATTTAATGAACTACTTTTTTCGCTCCAGGCCACTCAAACTCACCTAACCCAATCCAACCCTACTTAATCTCACATAACTTAACATCACCTTACTTTCCCCTATTTGAACTTGAAGCTCCGAAATAATCTACCATCTCAAGCCCCGGGGAAACATAATTTTTGTTTTGTGTTTCAAATCTAGCCAACGCTCACCTAAATACTTGTATGGTATTCCGTAGACTTAAATTGAGGTTAGAGATAACTCTAGAACAGCAAATGAGGAAACAAAACGTCAATAATAATCAAATAATAATAATAACTATTAGTGAAACTATAGATACAATGATAATAATAATGCTAATACTAATTAAATATTAATCATAAAAAAAATAAAATAACATTAGCAATACATAGTGCAAAAGGCTGCAATGTCCTAAGTAATAAATTTAGGTTACTTAAATTTGCCTAATTGTCGTGTTTCAACACTTATTCAAATATTGAAGGACGATATTTACTCAGAACATTACCGTACAGAAAAAAATATAAATTTTAAAGTATATACTTTGAATTCCGTCAGTTTGCCCTCATGACAAATTCTGTCGATTTCACGCAATAAATTCACAAAATTATATGGACCCTTTGGACTGGAAGACTCGAGGCGACGTCGGGACTTGCCATAGATCTTAAATTGTCACTGCACCCTGATTTATGCGACAAAAAACTCCCGGCAATCTTGGCTCTCATACGTCTTTTGGGTGCAGTTCAATCTATTTATCTCATAGCAGCGGGCCAAAAGAATGAAATCGAGTGCGTCACAGTTAAGCAATTAGGAGACCAAATGACAAGAGCGTTGTGGTCAAAGAAGTTCACTTCCGACTGAGGGGACAGTGACCAGAGTTTTGGTGCTCCATGCACGGTTTTGCTGCAGCTATCCAAGGGATACAGATCCACACCATCTTGTTCCAAAGGCAGGTGGACTCGTCGGTGTCCTTCTTGAAGCATTCAGGAAGGAATAGTTAATTTCATTCATAATTGTCTTCTGTATCTTGAAGATGAACTTCAGCGGTTTGATGACTGAATATTTTTATCACTGTATTTTTTCTCGGATGAAGTTGCCTAGTTGAGCTGTAAGCCCTCCAGATCCTTTCCAAGCTTATTTTTCTTCTACTGCTGACTCAGATCAAATCGGAAATTACAATATCCGTTCCATCCGCACTAAGAACGAGGAGATATCCGGGTCTCTTCCATCATTTTTCAGAGAATTCTATAAATAATGTCCAAATTTGAAAAAATGGATAAACCTATCAAGTTAACTAGTTTAATCAAATTTAATCGCCAATGTAGTTTCCTTGATTATTTATCACCGTTTTCCATCTACTCATAAGCTTCAAATTATATTACATTGAAACCCCAGGGGTTTCGAAGCAAGTTATTCTGAAACGTCAATTTTTCCCTTTTCGAGGTTTTGTGAGTTGGAGCATTTAAATAATTTTAAAAACTTCAGAAAAAATGGTTTTCTGAAGAGCAATGACATCACTCATGTGATAAGCTGGTAATCATTAGTTCAAACTTATTTGTATTCAAATATTTTGCAGAGAAAATACAAAAGGGACGATCGTTATCGAATATAAAACACTGAATATCATCCGCGTTGCGTATTGAGTAAGACCTCTAGTACGACTTCATTTGGCTAAAATATTTCAAAATAACTGAATGTTAAATAAATAAATGTATGCGTGTCTTCCCTCCTTGTGGAAAATTCTCTTCGAATTCGATGTATAAAAACACTCCACAACGAGAAAATGTTTTTCTCGGAAATTGCCTGTTTTAGAACTCAATATTCGAAAACTGTTTTTTGCGTGAATGCAATTCATTTCAACTTATAGTTTTCAAAGATTCAAATACACCTCTGGTTTTATTTTGTACCTTCAATTTTAAAGATATGTAAAAGTTCGTGACATTCTGAGGAGGAAAATCTTGACTCTTACTGACGGCAAATTACATGATCAATTATCTTTCTTTGAGTTGGTCCCCTCTAAGTTCCACAAGATGTTTCTCCACACTCTGGGCTTGCAGGGAGAGCGACTGCGCAGTACTCCTGAACTGAGCCTCTCAGATCCAGCCTGAGATGCGGTGCTGTAACTGAATTAGCAGTGTCTGGCAAACATTAGTGGAGCCTGGGGATCGTCCAGTGATATTTCCAGAAAGTAAAACAGGCAGAGAACAAAGAAGAGTGTTTGATAGAGAGACACAATACTTGGTTATCTCTACGGCAGAGAACAGAGAAGAATGTTTGATAGGGAGACACAATACTTGGTTATCTTTACGGCAGAGAACAGAGAAGAATGTTTGATAGGAAGACACAATACTTGGTTATCTCTACGGCAGAGAACAGAGAAGAATGTTTGATAGAGAGACACAATACTTGGTTATCTCTACGGCAGAGAACAGAGAAGAATGTTTGATAGGGAGACACAATACTTGGTTATCCTTAAGGCAAGGGATAACTACAGAACACTATTTGTACGTATGTTTAACTTCATTTGCATTCAGTAAGACCGTAATGTTCTTTTAAGACACATTTCATTGCTATGATAATTATCGTAAGATGTAACAAAATCGCTGCATTAAACTGTTTTCAGTCTCTACTGGCTGGAAAAGATGAAGCGAATAAAATTCATAACACTTAATAATTCTTATCACTCTAGGTATGAATATTAAAAATAAAAATAAAATTTTGAAATATTGAAAACAATTCAAGCAATGTTTAGAGGCTCAGAAAATTTCGACGAGCTGTGAAAATTTTTTGAATTACGACGACAATTGAGGAGTTTTGATTAAAGACAAGATCACGAAATTAGCCAATTGCACCACCTGCTATTTAATCCACCGTACTCTAATGACGGTAGAGTGAAATATAATACTGATGAACTCTTGCAGCGAGTACAAATGATGGTTATTCACGCTGGTATGAATATATTTAGCAATTTGCCCCATGGACCAAAGAAGGGAATTTTCTCAGACGCACAGGCTCATTTTTATTTCGATGAGTAATTTAATCGGTTTACAACAGTAGCAGAGCAGGCAAAAATCATTAGTGAGGGAGTTGCTTACATTACTCAGTAATGGAATAGTCCTAAAAGTACAATTTCCTAAGTTTAGCTACCCCATCAAAATTAAAATGAATCAGGTTTGACAACCCCCATTATTCCAGGATTCAGCTCAAGCTAATCAAAGGAAACACCTAATTATTTAAAATTATTAACTCCATGAAATCCCTGCACTTCTGTTCGTCACAACTAAAACAGCATCAAACCAACACCATGTCGTCCAAAACAATTCACGTGATCTGCTGGAAGCTGAACACATCTGATAGGAATACAGATACCATTCTACAGAGGGTCACGGAGGAGAATGAAACGTAACTAAAATGAAGTACCAGATGTTAGAACTATACATTTGGAATATGAACAATGTATGAACTATACATTTGGAGTATGATGATGTATGAACTATACATTAGAACTCTACATTTAAAGCAATTTTAGAATAGAGAATATCAACACAAAATTGTCCGTGAGCAGACCGCAGGATGAAAAGGAATTACCGAGTAAAGGAAGCTTGAACTCGCGTCCACACGCTCTGTAACATCATCACGCAAGTGTTCTAGCAGTTGATCCTACGTATTGGGGGCACAAATATGTTTAGATACCACGGACAAAAGAATACTATCAGGAAACTAGACTATAGAGTTGGAGCAAACATATAATTGCATGAAAATAAAAACCAGTAGTATTCTTCGAACCATTTGTTTCGCTGCAATAGATTTCCGTTGCATACATGTATTAGAATCCTTTAAAGTAATTTAAAATAAAAATTTGCATGACTTTTTAAAACGTTCAGACTGTTCTTAAGAAGGAATTCTTATTGTGTGTTACCTCTGGTTGGGCGAAGAGTGGAAAAATTGGAGAGCAATTTGAAAAACAACTGCTATTATTGAAGTAAAATTTACGTTCGTAAAAAAACTAACATGTAGCTTTTTATAAAAAAAAATTTACTCATTTTCGTAGGTAGGCTCTACGACCAAGCAGACCACTTCGTACTTATATGTTTTGTGAAGCAAGTTTTTAGGATTGATGACATTCTCGTTGCCAATGCTTTTCATTCTTTTGTCCGCTATGTTCTTAAATGTTCAGATGACTTGATTTTTTAGCCTTTGCACCAACCCCTTTTGAGCTGCGCAATATAGTCGTTCCATAACATACAGAATATCTAATTTGGATGATACTGTCTGCATCATCCCTCTTCTATACGCTGAATAATTTATTTAAAAGAAAAGAATAAAAAACATCGACCATCTGAGTTATTCTCAGCATCTGCAGTCAAAAACATGAGTAAAAGTTGAACTGCTAGAAAAGAGTGTAAGAAATTAAAACAACTTTTACTCATGTTTTTGACTGCAGATGCTGAGAATAACTCAGATGGTCGATGTTTTTTATTCTTTTCTTTTAAATAAATTCTTACCTTAAGTTAAATCTATCGCATGCGAGTGTTCGAACATTCTTATACACCATTTTATTCATGGCGACTCTGTGAAAAAAACTTTACTACGCATCAATTGACTTCTATAGCTGCCCTGGATCAAGACTCAATTTTGCCAAGCCCTATGTAAAATTTTGACTTTTGACAATGGACAATGTGAGGGTGAATTTCTAATTGTTCAGTCATGCCTAACAATGATGATATAATTTTAAGACATAAATGATCATCATTTTACACCAGTGCAAGCATAGGACATATTTTGCAGTATGCTGATTAGATGAAGCAAACACACACAGCAGAGTATATACATATGTCAGTGTAGTATGAGGTAAATGGAGCCCTCTAGCGGTGACACTCCACAGATGCCCTCTAGCTCCATTACCCGCCCCTCTCAGTCCCACTCTCTTTCACACTGTTAAGCTACGAGACATTCATGGAGAAATGCATCGATTTTGACGTTTGCACACGGAAACATAATTATTCAAAGCTTTCTAAAAGCATTCTTTCGAAGTCATCAGGTGGAAGTGAATTAAAATATTGAAGCCGCATGAGTAGTTAACAAAGTTTCTTAATGGAAATTATTGCGCAATCTCACAACAGTTTATAATTCGTATTAAACCCTTAATACAGTCATAGAGCTTGTAATTGAAGTTGGTGGAATTTTTACGTTATGAATAATTTCTCGTAAGTAATGGACAAAGCTTGTGTGCTTGATGATAATGTTCGGCAATTCCTTCAACTAAAAATGTGAGCCAAGAGTTAAAGAAGAAACATTAGTTGAAGAATGAAAGTGAACTTGAATAATTGAGCCTTGAAACTAGGATTAAAAGAAGATAATAAAATGAATGTGTGATGATATTACTAGAAAATAATGTTTGTAATTTGCGTGGAATTTTATTTGGTACCCTATTCCTCAGAAGAAACTGAAAATTGCCTTATCTTTTCTTAGATTATATTAATACACTAAAATAAGGATATTTTTTATTGTCAGGCAAAGACTATAAACTTAGATATTTTCAAAATGGATTCTGGCGAGCTGAAATAGAAGATAAAAGGGTTCGTAATTTTTAACGTTTATTTCATCAAAATATATTTCTGAACAAAGTAAAGTGTCAAAGGAGACGTGGAGATACTACGTCGCTTGATGCAGGATCATCAAATGCGACAGCTCAAGTAACGTTATGTATGTTCTCTGGCGTTGACACTTTGTATTACATTTCCCCCTCTATGGTGGATGTGTTGAGTTTTGGTAATTGCTCCTGCAGCTATGATACACACAGCGCACATCTACATACGAATACATGGGTGCCCGGCAGGACTTATTGAAAACTTCTTCTATAGGTAAATATAGGAGTTGCTGCTGAGTTTCCCACATGATAAGCAAGGAATTCACTTGAACATTTATGTGCAGATGAATTCATTGTGGAGCGATACTTCTGGTTGACTCAAAGTGATAGAATAACCAACTAAAAAAACTGTAATTCAACAGATTTCCGACTGGACGTGTTTATAGTCTAAGATGAAAAAAATATTTCCTATTCGCCATACTAACATTTGGCTAAATCAGTTGCTTCTTATAGAATTTAGGGCTTGATATGAAATATTTTTTATGAACTTCTTTACTCTACAAAGTACGAATCGAATTCATCAAACGAGTACGTTCTCACTGGCGTTCGAAAAACAGCAAAATTATAAGTTTTATTTCCGTTCTAATTCTCAACCATTGAATCTATCCAGTATGCTTTCTGTTTTATATTCTTATGATGGGTAACTGGCTAAACTTTCATTAGTAGCTATCGTGCATTGGTCCAGCAATTGGCATGGTGAAAATTCAGATCTGAGTATTGTTGTAATGTTTGGAAGATGGAAGTATATTTTCCAATCAAGGGTTGTAAACAATGAAAAGCTTTCCGACTCTATCCCGCCGTTCAACTTTGCAGCAGAGCTATTTGTACTCGTGTAACGAGACATGAACATAGCTATTGCTCCATTCAAAATATTTGTGAGCGAATAAAAATGCGAATTAAAGGGAGAAGTAAATTGATTAACATTTTTTTCCTTGCAGCCACAAGAAAAGTTCTACACAAGCATACAAGAAGAAAAGTTAAATTAGAAAAATCATACTCCAACAATCTTATAATTTTAAAAATAATTTTGGTTTCTATGAGGATGATATGCCGCTTGACGGATGTGGGATTTTAAAAAATTGCATTGGTCATTGGAGGTGTTTGGAGCATATAATTTGGTCCCAAATCTTTGGAGACATTACGTGTAGAATTATCATACAAGGGAACTAGACATTTGATAATAGAACCATTACTTCAAAATTTTTGAATGATTTAAGCAAGGTTCTTGAAAACAAGCGCCATATATCTGTTGAAGTATTCTTATACTCAGTGCCCTTTGTAATGAAGAGGTGCTTCATCCGTACAAAAGAAAAATTCAATCGCCCTGATGATCGTAATAAATTAAGCCAACAAGGCAGCGCACTTTTTCCTCGTTCCGTAGATCAAACGGTGATTTAACCCACTCTGGTTCTCTTCAGTCATTGCTAAATTATCTGTATAGAGACATCGTGCGCCGGCGCTCGATGCGACCTATCAACACTTCCTGTCGCAACCGCGAGATGATGCCTCAATCCTAGACAAGAAAACGAGCGGCGGCATTTCCTTGTGATCGGTAAGACTGGATCGTTCATTTCACGCCGGCATTCCACGTTTTCCTACCATGAAACAAATACCTCTGAGAGTCGAGTGCTTCCTTCCCTTAGGACCACCCCATAGGAGATCTCACTCGATCAAGAAAGTCCGATCTATCAGGAAATGAACCCAAACAAGTGCAATAATTAGCCCCAGTTGCTATTGGCCATGTGGCAGTTTTTTTCTGGAACAGTTTGGGCGACAAAAAGTATACAGAGCCATTAAAAAAATAAAAACAGGTCGATGTGTGGGGAAATCAGCCAAAAATTTACTCAGCGCTGTTGAGAGTTTAGGTATAAAAGAAACACGTGTGAATTATAAATTAACAACTGTTAGTTAGGTGTTGTCAATCAATCTAAAATGACTAAAAACTGTAATATATTAAAGTGTATATTTAAAAACTGATAGCTAAAATTTACAACTGAATGATATAACAAAAGCGTTGTTTGTACATATATTTTACGTTATTAACACTGTAAGCTTTGTGGAAATAACGAGTAGTTAGATTAATGAAAATTTTAGAGCCGTTACTCATCGATATCTTTTTGAATCTCGTGACTACAATACGAAGAAAAAGACTAGATCACATTGCATAATTATTGATATCGTTAGGAAGGACGGAGTCGATGCTCAGAGAGCTGGTCAGTGAGGCCGGACACCCGCAGTGACTATGGGTGGTCCACTGTCGACCATGAGCGATTAAGGCCCTCCGATGACAGAAAAGCGGTCTTTTGATGCATTCGTCACGGCTCGTTAAATGCGGCCGCCCTAATCACATCGAAGGGGCGGCCTTAGAAACGAAAGGTAAACTTCAGGGCAGTTTGGGAGGTGATACCATCGGCACTGGACAGAGCAATTTGGTTTTTGTTGACAGGTAGCAGACGCTGGTGAGCAAGGGGTATCTTTATGGGAAGAGCATGAGTACCACTCACCTTGTTACTGAGATCTGCTGGCTGACCTTTCCGTTCTATTGGGTAGTTGGAGGAGGTTAAAACAAGTGTTGAGAAGACACCCACCGTGTCGGGAAACCTGGCTAGTGAACGATTTTCCCACCCTATTGAGCAGACTGTAATTTCTTCAAGCCTGGCGACAGATCAAGGAAACTGATCGGTCTGCTTTTGTTATAATTAGTTTCAAAATTTAACATTTGTTTGTCTGGCAGGATTGTTGAAACAGAAATGGGTTTTATATCCAAATAAATGAAGGGAACGATTTGACTTAGGCATTCATAGTTTTGTAATAGTTGTGTAAGATGTTCTGTTGCCTAAATTTAAAAATCATATTTTAAAAATTGCTTTATAATCTCATTAAAACTTGAAAAAGTTTCTCACCAAGGTTGGCTGTGTCTTAATTGCTGAAAGCTAATAATTATATTTGTGACAGGAATAATGGAAAAATGTTGCATGTTCAAAGATTTTAAAATGTTTCAGTTAATTTCAAAAAGTTATCGGCAATGGTGAGAAATTTTCGTCAGCTCAAAGTGACTCACTAATTGCAAAGAATTTTTCATACTGTGTAACATTTTATTTTGCTGTATTTTTCATTCTTAAAATATGGTAGTACGAAAGCCATTTTTAGAATCACAGTTTCTTCATAAAAAACATGCATTTCTTAACGGTAGAAGTTTATCCAACACAATGGATATGCTATGAATATTTTGTATACATCGGCTAACTTACTGGCTTTCTCCAGTATTGTTGTAGATAACTTTGACACTATTTTCCTCACCTTTTTCATTATATTATCACTCTAAAACATATATCCTTTCTTATACAATTCAGCAAGAATCTAGAACTATTTACAGTGAACTTTACAACTCAGTTAATGAGCGAGGCTGAGTACTTATCAAAATATGTGGATATTGTGTGCACTCTAATTGCATTATTGAAACTGAATTTTTGATTAGGTTACACGTGCCATTTTCTAATTCATTGCATCAGTGTCATAGTTGAGTAATGAGGCTATAAATTATTGTATTTTCCAAATTTCCTTTTGATTAGGGTTTCAATTTAGATAATTCTCAATTTACACGTTTTTCACTTGACGACTGTCCTCCTCAAAGTGTCTGGAGCAAAGGCCTCCGTGCTGCAGACGCTCCATGACTCACGCGCCGCTGCAGTTGCGCAAGTCGTTGCGCAAAGGTCGTCTGTGAGAGGCGAGAGGCTGCGTAGGGCTGGGGCGCAGCAACAAAAGAACACCTCCTATTACACTCGCTTCCTTACGTGGGACTTTTAAGAATATGCTAATTTTATCCCGTTGATTGAAATAGTTGTAGGTGCCTAAAAATGTGAATTATTGAAATTTCCGAAATTCGAAGACTTGATCATGTTTCGTTTTTGCGCTTGTGGGTTAAACAGAGGTGAAATATTGTACACTTAAAATGAGAAAAACAAATCTGATGAATTCAAATACATATGAATTTGATTAATCTTAACAGCAAGCAAACTCCAGCATAAAACGTACGTTAAAACAAAGGTCTCTGTGGTTCAATGATAACAACGATGGTATATTCAAACTGAAAATTGCAGCTTTGATCCAGTAAATTTATGCATGACGAACTGCCGTTGAATATTTTAATCCAGACTCAATTTCCCGTATCAGTTATGAAGAGTCATCTTGAGTTCCAAATGAGATTCTAGTATTGAGCAACGCGGTTCAGCAATGCGATCATTTCCTACTGGCCGCAGGAAAACAGAGCGACTACATAATAATGGTTTGTCCATTTTTCAGGGCAATGAATATTGATGATAGGCTGGTATATGCTCTTACGAAATAGCTGCTATTATCATGATATAATTCAAGTACAGAATTTAGTGTGGAAGCAAATTTCAATGGTCCTGACAACTGTCTTTTTCTTTTCTGAATTCCTTCAGTCTGAAATAGACAACTAGAGACGTGAGCAGTATATATTTATAAAATAAATGGGAATACCACTTCACCATCTGCATCCAGTATGCTCATTCGACTGTTCTTCAGTTTGTCTTAAGAACCTTAAAAATAAGCTTGATAGACATCGCTACTACCGCCGACCATATACTTTCGTTACAGTGAGTCTTTTTTAGCATTTATACCTACTTCGTATAATGATTGACTTAAAGTGTTCAATTACGATGAAGAGACTTTTTCTTTGCTGAGCGCAAATGTGAGTACAGTCAGGTACTTAGATAATTTGGTCCCATTTTAACATCATGTACAGGGATGAGTGATCATTATATTGTCAATAAAAATTTGAAAATCAGTGTTCAGGGTAGTATATTTTTTCAGTATGCGTGAAAGTTCCATCAATATTTTAAATACATAATACATTTCCTATTTATTCACATTATTCTCTTATAATTACGCTCCTGAGAGATGGTTTCAGTTAAATAGGATAACATACCGAACACCTTGATATGAACCTCATGTTAGAAAGCCTGCACTCATATACTAAACGTTTTTTCTTTGCATCGAACATCATAAGATACCTAACTTAATAGACCTTGGTTTAATTTTTGTGTATGGAATGTAAGGTATACTCCTACTACGATTACTTACTACATGTAATTCTGTTTTGTCGAAGACTGCTCTCCCTGTGTCCCACCGGCCATGCGAGAGTAACGTCCCTGTATCCTGAATGACCTATACATTATAAATGATATCATGTATAGACATTATTGACTTAATGATCTTTAAGATGCAAGGAGTCACATGTTTTAGGCATAATTTTTTTACCGCTGTTTGGTATTGGCCTAGTTTTATAAAAGCCTTTTTGGTTGACTATTACTTCACGAACGTTTTGATCACACACGTTAATTCCCGTTTGAAATACATAATTTTGGTCAATTTTTAGAATGAAGTTCCGTGCGTGAATTACAATATTGTCACATTTTTCATAGTAAATTAAAAACTACCGACTCAAATTGTATGAACTTGATGGATAACTTAATACCCATTTATGGACTGGTAATTTCAGTGCCTAATTCGTATATTAGTTTTGAAATTATCGCTGACTGGTTTGACCATTTTTTTTTCACCCGGGACATTTATTTTCAATTGACTCATTTCTCCTGAATTCATCATAGCAGATACGAAAAAATTTAATCTTGCCGTGATGCGAACGGACATGGAATGAGGAAATTCATGCAATCTGGTTGGACATGAGGAGCTACCACCCTTTACTTGTAGACTTCACCACACAATGCTGCCGACCCAGCAGGAGAGGTGGTAGGCTGTCTGCTCAGAGTCGCCTTTTTAACCACCTAAGTGCCATCTATGAACTCGTTCAGCTTAGTTTCCATGCATTATTTCTGCGGTGGAGACAGCCTCAAGATGAAGTGCTTCATTTACTGCCAGTAACGATGGGTCTGTGAACTAGTCAGTCTACCTAAGACTCACCAGAGTGAAAAGTGCGGCAGGCACTCTGTAGGAGGCCGCTGTGATTATCTTTGGCTTTCTGTTCTGTTTGAGGATCTTTACAATGCGAAGCAAGATTCATCGTGCTGTTACGCCTGATGAATCATTCAACGGGAAATCTTCCGCATTATCGGCATTTCTTTTTGATTAAAATAAAATACTGTTATCAGTGTTATAAAAAGTCTCAGAAGTTTACAGGTTTTAAGAGGGCTCTATAGAGCGTGGCAACAATTAATAATGACACAAAGACTTTCAAAATCGTTGGATTGCCTTAAATGACCGATAATGTACTCTTTGGCTGTAATGAACAAGAATCATGAAAGAGTTTCTGTTTATGAGAATTGGAAAAAGTTGCAGTGAGTCTTGGCAAACAGTATAAGTAAGATTAGTTGGAAATATTTTTCAAAAATCGAATAGTATGCGTTGATGTTTTCTACTAAATATAATACATGTAGCTATGAATGAATCATATACGTAGAGCTCTGTATTGAAAATCAATTTGTCATCTTGCTGCTCTGATATTCAGTAGACAATCTTCAAAAAACAGAGTCGTATACTTTCTGCATTATATGCAGTAAACATTTTAAATTGTAACTAAAATGAACATATTTTTACTCGAATCAGCGTAACACCAGTATGTTTAAAAAAAACGTGAAGTTGAGCTAAATTCCTAACTGCACAATACATTGCAGCATTTACCATAATTTAAATTCAGGTTTCTCAAGTCGCAAGCACTGATTCTTCTTGTTTGTTTTTCATTGTTTCGTGACATCTAGGGCTCGTTCCAAGCAGCTAACAACAAATATAGAGGATCATCTCTTCACTTCCATAACAAAGCACAACAAATAACTGCTGCCTAACTGTGTGCGAGCCTAGACCGCAATCGCCACCGTCATACATTCTAAAGGCAGATTGGGCGTAGTTTTCGCTGAAAAGAATGTTCTTTTGTCACCGTTAAGAAGACCAGCGGTTTCTGTTCCAGTTAGCAGTTTTTCTCGACGCAGATAATTGCCTAAGACAGAAGGTATAAATATGTCTATTTTAAAGCGGTCTTGACCGCAGAACTATTTTGAGCATGAAAACTACACAGACCAGAGTTTCACGCATGAAAAAAGTGTACAGAGAATTATTGTAATGTAGGACGACTTATTATTAATCTTTGGATAAAATAAAATGAGTGAACTGCGTTAGTGGTGTTTAAAGGAGTAGGAGTATATATATATATATATATATATATATATATATATATATATATATA
>VCRD01000071.1:739049-776062 GCA_006783055.1 Trinorchestia longiramus | reverse complement strand
AGGTGCCTAAAAATGTGAATTATTGAAATTTCCGAAATTCGAAGACGATCATGTTTCGTTTTTGCGCTTGTGGGTTAAACAGAGGTGAAATATTGTACACTTAAAATGAGAACAACAAATCTGATGAATTCAAATACATATGAACTTGATTAATCTTAACAGCAAGCAAACTCCAGCATAAAACGTACGTTAAAACAAAGGTCTCTGTGGTTCAATGATAACAACGATGGTATATTCAAACTGAAAATTGCAGCTTTGATCCAGTAAATTTATGCATGACGAACTGCCGTTGAATAGTAGTATTGAGCAACGCGGTTCAGCAATGCGATCATTTCCTACTGGCCGCAGGAATACAGAGCGACTACATAATAATGGTTTGTCCATTTTTCAGGGCAATGAATATTGATGATAGGCTGGTATATGCTCGTACGAAATAGCTGCTATTATCATGATATAATTCAAGTACAGAATTTAGTGTGGAAGCAAATTTCAATGGTCCTGACAACTGTCTTTTTCGTTTCTGAATTCCTTCAGTCTGAAATAGACAACTGGAGACGTGAGCAGTATATATTTATAGAATAAATGGGAATACCACTTCACCATCTGCATCCAGTATGCTCATTCGACTGTTCTTCAGTTTGTCTTAAGAACCTTAAAACTAAGCTTGATAGACATCGCTACTCGCAGACACTATACTTTCGTTACAGTGAGTCTTTTTTGGCATTTATACTTCATATAATGATTGACTTAAAGTGTTCAATTACGATGAAGAGACTCTTTTTTTTTGCTGAGCGCAAATGTGAGTACAGTCAGGTACTTAGATAATTTGGTCCCATTTTAACATCATGTACAGGGATGAGTGAACATTATATTGTCAATAAAAATTTGAAAATCAGTGTTCAGGGTAGTATATTTTTTGAGTATGCATGAAAGTTCCATCAATATTTTAAATACATAATACATTTCCTATTTATTCCCATTATTCTCTTATAATTACGCTCCTGAGAGATGGTTTCAGTTAAATAGGATAACATACCGAACACCTTGATAAGAACCTCATGTTAGAAAGCCTGCACTCATATACTAAACGTTTTTTCTTTGCATCGAACATCATAAGATACCTAACTTAATAGACCTTGGTTTAATTTTTGTGTATGGAATGTAAGGTATACTCCTGCTACGATTACTTACTACATGTAATTCTGTTTTGTCGAAGACTGCTCTCCCTGTGTCCCACCGGCCATGCGAGAGTAACGTCCCTGTATCCTGAATGACCTATACATTATAAATATCATGTATAGATATTATTGACTTAATGATCGTTAAGACGCAAGGAGTCACATGTCTTAAGCATAATTTTTTTACCGCTGTTTGGTATTGGCCTAGTTTTATGAAAGCCTTTTTTGGTTGACTATTACTTCACGAACGTTTTGATCAAACACGTTAATTCCCGTTTGAAATACATAGTTTTGGTAAATTTTTAGAATGAAGTTCCGTGCGTGAATTACAATATTGTCACATTTTTCATAGTAAATTAAAAACTACCGACCCAAATTGTATGAACTTGATGGATAACTTAATACCCATTTATGGACTGGTAATTTCAGTGCCTAATTCGTATATTAGTTTTGAAATTATCGCTGACTGGTTTGATCAGTTTTTTTTTCACCCGGGACATTTATTTTCAATTGACTCATTTCTCCTGAATTCATCATAAAAGATACGAAAAAAATTGAATCTTGCCTTGATGCGAACAGAGATGGAATGAGGAAATTCGTGCAATCTGGTTGGACATGAGGAGCTACCACCCTTTACTTGTAGACTTCACCACACAACGCTGCCGACCCAGCAGGAGAGGTGGTAGGCTGTCTGCTCAGAGTCGCCTTTTTAACCACCTAAGTGCCATCTATGAACTCGTTCAGCTTAGTTTCCATGCATTATTTTTGCGGTGGAGACAGCCTCAAGATGAAGTGCTTCATTTACTGCCAGTAACGATGGGTCTGTGAACTAGTCAGTCTACCTAAGACTCACCAGAGTGAAAAGTGCGGCAGGCACTCTGTAGGAGGCCGCTGTGATTACCTTTGGCTTTCTGTTCTGTTTTAGGATCTTTACAATGCGAAGCAAGATTCATCGTGCTGTTACGCCTAATGAATCATTCAACGGGAAATCTTCCACATTATCGGCATTTTTTTGATAAAAATAAACTACTGTTACCAGTGTCATAAAAAGTTTCAGAAGTTTACAGGTTTGAAGAGGGCTCTATAGAGCGTGGCAACAATTAATAATGACACAAAGACTTTCAAAATCGTTGGATTGCCTTAAATGACTGATAGTGTACTTTTTGGCTGTAATGAACAAGAATCACGAAAGAGTTTCTGTTTATGAGAATTGGAAAAAGTTGCAGTGAATCTTGGCAAACAGTATAAGTAAGATTAGTTGGAAATATTTTTCAAAAATCGAAGTAGACAATCTTCAAAAAACAGAGTCGTTTACTTTCTGCATTATATGCAGTAAACATTTTAAATTGTAACTAAAATTAACATATTTTTACTCGAATCAGCGTAACACCAGTGTGTTTTTAAAAAAAATGTGAAGTTGAGCTAAATTCCTAACTGCACTATACATTGCAGCATTTACCATAATTTAAATTCAGGTTTCTCAAGTCGCAAGCACTGATTCTTCTTGTTTGTTTTTCATTGTTTCGTGACTTCTAGGGCTCGTTCCAAGCAGCTAACAACAAATATAGAGGATCATCTCTTCACTTCCATAACAAAGCACAACAAATAACTGCTGCCTAACTGTGTGCGAGCCTAGACCGCAATCGCCACCGTCATACATTGTAAAGGCAGATTGGGCGTAGTTTTCGCTGAAAAGAATGTTCTTTTGTCACCGTTAAGAGGACCAGTGGTTTCTGTTCCAGTTAGCAGTTTTTCTCGACGCAGATAATTGCCTAAGACAGAAGGTATAAATATGTCTATTTTAAAGCGGTCTTGACCGCAGAACTATTTTGAGCATGAAAACTACACAGACCAGAGTTTCACGCATGGAAAAAGTGTACAGAGAATTATTGTAATGTAGGACGCCGTATTATTAATCTTCGGATAAAATAAAAGGAGTGAACTGCGTTAGTGGTGTTTAAAGGAGTATATATATATATATATATATATATATATATATATATATATATATATATATATATATACTGTTGATAACCATCAGCAACAAGTTTTGCATTTCTTTTGCTATAATAATACTGATACTAAAGTGATTAATCAAGACTTAATATTATTGTATTTTTTGTGTGAACACAACTGAGCATAAGTGAGTGCATCCTGACCTTATCAACAGTCAATTGTCAGTTAAGGAATTCGCCCTCCGATGACTGTGTTTAAGATCATCAATCGAAAATACCTCTGTGCCCTCCCGCAGTCGCTTCAAGATTTGCCCAACGCACAATTTGCTGAACCGGAGATCACAGGATAATTCATCACAAAAATCCTACTGATCATAGCATTCCTATATTCTATTAGGCTGTCGACACCGACAGTGGGTAACCAAGCGTGACCTCGTAAGCGGTTGCAGAATAATTCCGGTACGATGCTGGTACAGTTGGGACACGGTTAGGGTGCAGTCAAGGCACTGCAGAGCATGGTTTAAGGCCACTGTAAGCCAGAGTTTCCCGTTCACAAATGTCAGAGGTGAGATTGAGAGTGGGGTCGCAGGAGATGGTTTTCCAGCCACAGGTGTTAAGATAATAACTGCTCTTCGGAGGTCTTCGTGTGAGGCTGCGTAAAAGCGCTCATATTAGGGAACTGCTGCTGCCGTCGTTCCACTTGTTCATTATACAGTCATTATCGGGCTGGAGGCCCGTCATTTGCGGCCTGGGATGAGCACCTTGACTGGCTTGTGTGGAGAGCAGGCAAGAGGAGACAATTTATGGAGACGCCCGCAGTTAGGGCGACGACAGCTACGACGGCGCCTTTGGAGGTGCCGCGCCGCCCGCTCGTTACCGCTCATCCGAATCATCTTGTGTCAACTTAATGATTGCATACGAAAGAAAACGTAACGCTAGATGGCGCTCACAGATCCGGTCTCTTCGTGAGAGCTTCTTCTCGTGAAGGGGTTGTTAGCTCCGGCGTCGTGTATTCTCAGCGCAAGTTTCTTCGCAAGTTTCGTTTACAGCATGCGGAATGCCGTAAATAAAACTTCATTTGAGTACTGTGCTTGTGTGTGTATTAAATTGAAAATTAAAGGCGCTTTGTGTTTACATCTGCAAATAGTTGAATTGCGATGAATAAATATTCTCTACTCAGACACTTCAATTCGTATCAGTAGCAGAATTATTTGCATTTTGTTTCGTATTTAAATATGCACTGATATACTCGCATATCGATCAGAAGCAGAGGTAGTATCTTTTTGAAGTAACTAATTTGAATAACTTTCGTAACTTTTGACTGACGTTTGAGTTCTTATTGTGAACTGAGACCATGATTGTATTTTCAAGTGCGGTAAGTTTGCGTGTACAAGGTACATATGTCAGAAAATCTGTACAACACACAAGTCACTGAAATGCATAAAGATACAATTCAGGAAATTGAGAACTATCGTGAAACTATCGTAAATATATGTACATGTGTAATGGACAACAATAAATACTGACTATATCTCTTGGTATACTATGATCTTTTTAGTGCCTCATACGAAAGCCGAGTCAACATAACAAAAAATCGATCAATGTTACTAATGATATGAAAGACTACCAAGTTAAAGAATCTTATACCTACAGAACAACCACTTTGTTGCGTTGAAGCGAACGAATTTATGCTTGTGGTTAAAGATTTATGATTTTGAATGGGACTGTTAAGTGTACTTATTCTACCTTACTTTACACGTACGTTGGTGCCTGTGTATGATTGGAGTCTGACGGTATGGAACTTGGGTAGCAGCCCATGTGTAGAGTACAAGGTTTGTTTCTGTTATAATGTTGTAGTCTAGTCTATCTATGTCTTATTCGCTCGAAAGTTTTGTATCATAACAACGTCTGGTAATTTGTATGTTGAATGAACTTAATTTTACTATTTGTATCCTTCGTTGCATCTGTGTCTGAAACAGTTTAATAATATCTGAGGTATATTTCAGGCCTTAACCCTCTGCTTAACATATTGCGCTAATCTTGCCGAGTACAATAATATGCAAAATGCAGATTTCACTACTATGAGTGGAAACCAATACACTCAGATAACGAAAAACTAAATGTCCATGACCATTACGGTAAGACGCATATTCCTCAGAAAGTTATTTTTGTTCTAAAAATTAAATGGTTCAACAGAGTAAATTTGTTTATGACAATTTTTTCATGTATACGTTATATGAGTTCTAAGACATTAAGTTGTAATATTTGAATAAAATCTTGATTTAAGCAAGTTTATTGGCTCAACATCAATCAAAATGAGGTAACTTAGATGGAGGGGCGTAGAACAAAAAAAAAACACGCACTGTATATACCAGAAAAATACGTTCGTTAAGATATACCAATTCTAATGAAGTGATTGCCATCCCTAAATATGGGCACTATTTTATGATTGCAATTTGCGACCAATAAGTTAATCCCACGTTCTCTTTAATTAGTCGTAAATGCTTTGTAAACGGTGATGGTGGTGTAAGTATCATTTGCTCGACGGCAAATAGCTTCTTCATGTTTTGTGGATTTAAATATAGCGTTGCTGATTAGCCTCAGCCTCACCTGTGGCAAAAAGCACGTAACCAACAAGTTTCTCTGCATTGTTTCTTTGCAAATTGAGTCATTTATTTCAGAGGTGGTGATGTCTAATGCTCGTAAATCAACATGATTTTTTTACAAATTTATTTCTCTGCATTAAATAATGAAAAGGAATGGTTTTAAAATTAAATAAATTTCAGTCCTTAGTTTAAAGCAACAGCCCTTGAAGTTCTTTTGACAGCAAAATGCTTTATAATGTGGCCAAGTGTTTTCGTCTGACGATTGCTACCTAGAAAGTTGGATCGATGAAAATTACTGTATCAGATAAGCAATTAACATTACTCAGATGTAAGTATATTTGAATACTTAACACTCAATCGGCATCTATCAGGCCTTCGTCTGAGTTGTGCACATACTGTAGTCCTCAACCGTCTATTTTGCGGCCAAGTACCTTTCTGCAGCCAATGTGAAAGTGAATAAATCAATTCAATTTACATTATTTCGTACATAGGAATAAATCTATGTAAAATTTATGAATCA
This sequence comes from Trinorchestia longiramus, assembly GCA_006783055.1. Classification (NCBI taxonomy): domain Eukaryota; kingdom Metazoa; phylum Arthropoda; class Malacostraca; order Amphipoda; family Talitridae; genus Trinorchestia; species Trinorchestia longiramus. The sequence continues at coordinate 769,803 of VCRD01000071.1, read as the reverse complement.
ATTGTTTTGTGTCACAATAGAACAAAATGTTTTATTTAGTTCCCATTAAAATATAGGTGTTTTGAATTTATTAGTGTACACCTGATACAAAAATTTATCGGGGACCAATCGTAAAGTGTATTGACCGATCGTTGTAAGAACACAGTAACCAATTTCGACACGAAATAAAATCATATTAGGCAGAAATGCCATCATAAAATTAAGTATTTTGGTAACAGATATTGAGCGTTTTTTGTTGCTTTCACCGTTTAGAAATATTTACGTTACCAAGAAATGTATCCCCATGTGTTGACATAGTTCTGTACGATTTTTGAGTTTGGACAACGCCAAAAAGATAACTAAACAAATTTCATATATTCATCTATACATATGATTTGTACTTGAAATAGTCCATCCATATGTAGATAGCTGCGGAAACTATGAAGAATTCCTGTGTCGGTTGGACGGTCAGAGGCCTCAGACTAAGTGGGAGCTGGGCGCTGTAATTGAAGACGTGTGAAAGGAATTGTAGAAAGCAGACTAATTCCCCGAAGTAATTTCGAGAGACAAATTTGCAGGAGTTTAGACACGTAGTGTTGGGCTTAAATCTGGCTCAAATATTCTAATCCGAGTGAAATGAACTGAAATATGCTTCAAATATGACTAAGATATCCAAATCATCACGGCTATCACTGTTTTATACAAATTTGTTTATTTAATTATTAGTAAAATATTGTTGGTCAACTGCTCTGTTTTAAACCATTTCTTGTTCAACACATGTATAAACTCAAATTATGCAAGTAGTTTCCGTAGCCATCTTATGAGTTATGAAGTTATGAAGTATTATTCAGTTATGTCAGAATTTTCTTTGTCTCAAAGTTAACTTAGTCTACTGCTTATGAATCATTCCCATCCAGTTGTTATTGGAAAATCATTTTTTTTAAGAGTATAGTTTTTCATTGCCATATTTGTTTTACAATAATTGTTCCAATGTATTTTACTTGATAAAGCGGTCGTTAAAAGATTGGAATAAATTATTAATACTGTCCTTCTGAGAGTTTTGAGGTTTGATCATGAGTTCAAAAACCTAAGTGAATGTCATTTCCCACAAAATTGTTTCAAAAAGTAAAAAACCGCCCCTCAGTAGATAATATTTTAAAGTTTCATCAGTGATTCATTTTATCTCAAAGTCTGATGAATGAGTATGTGCAATTTTTTTCATTAAATAATAGTTCCCTTCAGCAAAAACTGAATAAGTGAAATCCTAACTGTAAATAATATGTAGTTTCAATTTGATGCTCGTTATTAATTTACCATATATAACTTTTTCATAGCTTTTTCTAAGTAATAGGTTTCTCGCTTGCTGAATAAAAGGAAAATGAGAATGTTCATTCCGCTCTTTGTTCACGTTGATAATTAATTTACCTCCAAAAAATCTTTTCGCTATAGTTCCACGTTATTGTTGCCACATATATGAAAAAGTGTTTAACAACCAATGCTGTTCTGTGAGAACATCGATCACTCACACGCTAGCTCACTCCTCAAGTGACCCTTTGCCCCGCCTGCCAGCCTAGGCCTCTAGCACTACGCTCTCTCTCGAGTCTTGTTTATTTTTGCAAGGGAGACTTGCGAAGGCGAACAAACGCCAATGTCAAAAAGACTTTGTGGAGAAAAATAGCTTAGTGAATGTGCTCCGACTATGTTTCGGCAAGTGATGCGATTTGAGAAGAGAATACAAAGACCTCCACTGAAATTTGGGTGACTATGACCTGATAGAATGAATGAAACGAGTTTTCGAGTTCAAATAGCTATTGAATAGATTATAAAGGAAAAATTAAGTTTTCAAACGTTAAAGACCATTGTTATAAAAGCGTACACGAAGATCTTATAAACCATGACATCTCTGATTTATAGGAATAACACTGGGGATGATTTAATGACTGTCACAAAACATTTCAATGTACAATGGCGATCAATTGTAACTGTAAAATTTACTAGATTTATTATCGAACACTGCTAAAGTTAACGTGTTTTTAGTTAGGAAAAATTAACGTGTCAGCTAAAGACCACTTTTGTGCCCGTGTTTTTAGCATGGAAAAATTCATCACTGCTTTGCATGAACATGAAGAATTTAAAATTTTCTGAAATAGCTGATCCGTCTGGCAATTTGTTATTGTCACATAATCTGAATAAAACAATAATTAAGTCACGCCCTTCCTTTTTACCATATCTTGAATTATAGACGAAGTTCAATTCTAAAACAATAAAATTTGGTTTGATTTTTATCAGTTTCCCTCTAAAATATCTCAGACGGACATCATAGTCAAAGCGTCCAGTTTGATTCAAAGCCATTTAATTTAAGTTAGTGTACGAAGGACCTAAGGATCACACGGGTTTGTAGAGTCAAAACTACAGACATTCCGAGTATGAACATTAAAAAAAATATCTACTAAACTGACCCGATGTTTCTCAGACCCTTGTAAGGTGACAAACCGAATTTGGATGTCCCATTCAAATGAAATACATTTTTAAGGAAAGAAATACACAAAGGAATAATTGAACATAACACGTTTATTTAATAATATCAATAATTCTCATGTTGATACAATACTGCAAAACAGGTTTAGAACTTGCAATACTTTCAGTCCATTTACATGTAAAAGTACGTCAACATACCTCATTTCCTCAGGATAACAATGTGACACAAATAGTCCAGCAATTATGTACAAACCCTAGGATAAAAAAAATCCACCCCATGATATACAGCAGTATGTACACTATCACCAATCTGGTACTATTACTGAATAACCAAACGCATGCAAAAGATTACCATGAAAAGAGTTCATTTATTGCTTTAAAATACTCTAATTGCTTTAACATATATATATTCCTTCCTTATATACATGAGAGAAACTTGTTTTTTTCATAAATGGAGGCAAAGAGTTTATTCGGAATCTTTGAAACCGTCTTTTATTTGGAAGTTTTCCGTAACTTAAGGTCCTTAATTATCATCAAGTGATGTTAAGTTCATGAGTTCTTCAGAATTAACACTAAGATGTTACACACTTTCACGTCCCCACTTCTTTATTTAGTTGTTTGAATTTCAAAATCATCCTACACCAAAGTGAATTTCTTTTTTACACAACCAAAACAGAACAGAATTTATATGCTGACCTGCGGAACTAGTATGCTTCAATAATTGTAAGGTTCAATATTACCTAGGTGTATTCGTGAAAAAAATAGTTATTCTCATTACATTCTTTTTATGGCGTACTTGGCTTCGAAAAAAATTAGTTTGATTCTACAACATTTTTGCGAACGCAAATAATGTACCATACGTATGGTTGAATCCTATGTATATGATAATTTCAATGCAGCAGGAAGAACTGAAGGTCTAAAATGAAACTGTTTTGTGAAATCAGTCCTCCAAAACACATATTTGTACAGAATGTACTGTAGAACACCAAGGTATGACGCTCCGAATCATTTGATCATAAACAGAACGTCAGAGATACATAATATAATTGGATGCAACCCTAATCGTTCAGTAATGAAGGTTTATAGTGGAGAGTTTATTAAAGTTTATCTAAGTTTTAAGGAATCAGATATTGCAAAGTAACTTTCGTGTATGTGTATATAGTCAATACCATTGTTTAAATTTATATAATATAAGTTTTCAGAAACATGAAGGAAGTGTAATGTTTCTAGCATAGTCAATTGTGAGTCTTTTTTACCTTCTCATGAATAAAAACTGCACATGTATTTATTGTTAATGTGTTTATTGTTTTTGAGTAATTTTAAGACATGAAGTTTCGAAAACGAACTCAGATAGAAGCTTAACCGTTGAAGACCTCGTTTTGCATTGAATACCTTGAATTTCTTGCGTTACCTTGTCAAGTGTAAATAAAAATCTGGTCAAAGTCGTTCTCGATAACACCCCCATTTCTTCTCGTGTTTAAGACCGCTTAGATACAATTAATTTTCTCTGAAAGTAACAAAAATTCTGCATGCTTATACATTATCAAATTACGATCACTTCTCGACGATTTCATTGGTTTTCAGGATGTTTCTACGAACAACTTTCTCAATCATATTAATCTATGTGCTTTACCTTAGCAATCAATGGCAAACACTTGCGTTTAAATGTTGGTCCCTCACCCACCCTCAGACGGGGGGGCCCCGCAGTCTACGTGCGCTTGACATGCGTCAAGGGACGAGATGCGGAATTCAGTTCGACCACTCAACCAAAACGAGCTTCATTTTTAAAAGCCCAACTAGAATGACCGTTAAAAATCCCTTTAGGACATTTTTCTACAAATACTTCATGAAAAACACGGAAATGAACGGAAAAAATAGTGGGTTTTTAATTTATGATTATTTTTTGAGTTTAGTAGACGGTTATTATACGCAATTTTAATTCGTTTACTATGTAATTTTAAGTGAATAATTTAACACAGGTCAAAATAATTTGAAGTTGTTTGTTAAATTATGAAAGCTGGAACTGTTTCTATGAACTTTTTCTAGTTCCGTATATACAAAAAAGGTGATGGAGGAACGTAACAGGTCTTTCAAGTGATGCAAAAAATTCCCTTCATCACATGTTTGCCATAATCTTTAGGCCAATTATTGGGTGTTCTATACCTCTTATGTGTGTAAAAAGTTAGAAAGACGAAGCAACATTGCATTTCTTTTCTTAGTATATGCAGCAGGAAAAATGCGAATGTTATGTACAGTTTAAAATTAGGGCGATTTATTTTCACCACCAATTACATTCATCAACTTCAGTTAAAGAAAATATATGCATATTTACACCAATGTTGCCACCCAAATATAGGATTTAAATTGCAGTGCATGACATTTGATGTAACAGAACATTAAAATCAACACAACCTTCTTTAACAGAGAAACTTTAGTCTAGGATTCATTTTAAACATAAATCAGTTTTAATATACAAGTGATTTGATATGAGAGTGAAATAAATGAATTATGTTCAAATAAAGCCAATTTTGGAATTAAAAATGTTGTATCAGATGTCTTATAACTAACATCAGGGACAGAAATTAACAACCATTTTCATTTGTGACATGGGTCAAGTGAATATCTAAATGCAACATCAATAGAATCTTTGATTGAGAAGACATGCACCATTTAAATTCAATTCTGCCATGATCTATAAATTGCATAATTTACTGTTTCAAAATGACTGTGAACGCTTTTTTTGTACAGTACCAGTACAAACACTGATACTTGAACACCTTGACATGGTGCAGACATACACAATTGTTCTGCGGTTGCGAATGCTCAACAGCCACAAAAAGAACACGGGAAACATCAATGCTGAAATGTATGTTCATTCATTACAGTACAGTTCAGCAAAATAATAGTTCTCTTTAAAACACTCTCAAAAATCGAGAATGAAAATTGATGTAATTCTTGCATCACACAAGAAGTATCCACAAAACACAAAACAATTTTGTTAAATGTTGGACAAGCTTCTACGGATAATAATAATGTTTTGGATCCCGTAAATTGCAAATTTTTTTTTGACATAAAAATTGAGTTGAAAATATAAACTAATGAATTAAATTACACGTGATTAGAAGTGGGTTTAGATTAAAGAGAAGCGTAAAAATCTTTCTGATATGGAGAGCTCTTGAAATAAGTTACATAAATTTTCAGACAATATTTTAGAATGAATCACATCATCTTCCAACGTATTGATTGCCAAGACATTATAACATATATACAAATATGAGATCATGAGGGAAATAAGGCAGACCACATTCACAGAAATATTAATCATGATGTGACTTAGCGATAATCATGAAGACACCAGCCTCCAGTCTTCCAACTGATCATATATCCACTGATGGAGTATTGAAAGTCATACAAAATTGACTGATTCAATATTTAAAGTCATGAAGCTATGCGGAAACCTATTATGTATACATGAATGTACAGAGTCATAATTGCATTCACTAGGGATATTCATACGAACAGGGAAACCGATAAGTTTGAATATGTGATAGCAATAGCATTACAATATAATAGGAAAGTTAACTGTTTTCATCCATAATAAAGTCAAGAATGAAGGGTTTCCTTGGGTATCTTTACTATTTAAGCATTTTTGAGCATCACTGTTTGCGTTCAATCAAACTGATCAAGTGCTCTGCGTTCATTTATACAACTAAGTTAACATCTGCATAAATTGAAATACTTTCAAAGAATTATTACTCAAATTCAAAACACATTTAAAGAAATAAATTGATGTCATTACTCATTGGATAAATTTTTCTTTTAGCTTTTCTGAATTATAGAGAAGTACATTAGGTTTTGATTTCAATTTGCCATGGTTTCTTTTCCTATTCATTAATGAGTTTGCACAATACAACAGGAGCTAGAAAACATGAACCGCTGGTTCTCAACTTTAAACGAAATTAAAATCTACTTACAGTTCAAACAAGACCAAAAACTTCCTCAAATACAAGTTAAAGTTCAGCTTTTGATGAATTATTTGTCAATAAGTACGTTCTGTGAAGCTGAATCCCAATAGACGTAGTAATGCTTATGTAGAAGTGTAGTATATGTTTTCTACGCCGTTGTCTACTTCTCCTTTTTAAGTTCATTGGCCCACACGGCCTCCGGCCACCCAGTCCGGCACTTCTTGCTGGCCGAACCGTCCCCGTCGCTCGAGTTCTGCAAAACAGAAAAATAAAGCAATTATTAGTCATGAAACCTGTCATCAATTCACAAGATATGAAGTACACGAGCGCAATGAATTTGGAGGCACAAGTTAAACCATAGTTTACAGAATCAATTTTTCTTGTCTTTGTCGATTGACGTTGCGAAATAGTACGTGGTAATTAACTCAAAAGGCATATATGTAGGCAATAACAAGCTACAAATTATTATTTTAATTATTTTAATGCGAGCACCTCAATAGCAATTTGACAGCGCACAAAACTCACGTACATTGCTGTAAGATTTATGAACAATTTAGTAAAGTGTTGTACGCAAATTCTAAAAATCAGCCCTATCTCAAACAAAGAGGACAATATTAGTTAGTATTTACTTTGCTTGCGAAACACAAGGGATACGCCTAAGGCTAAATCTGCTCGTGTTAGAAAAATTGCAATAATGTCTGGTCTAGAAGATGCATATCAGCAGCAGACTAGTTTCCGAATATCTTCTGGGTACTTAGATTAAGAGTTCCTAGAAAACAAGAAATTACTTTATCAACTAATGTAATATTTCTATCACTTAAGGGCCTTAACGATAAGGTATTTTGATAACTAAAGTTGAATATTTTGTGTAACAACCATATTGTTATAAACTGTTTCTATTTTTCTCACGTTTCTTTCTTCATCAATGAGGATACAATCGACGTGATGACCAGATTTATTTCCATATTTTCAGCTATGTATTTCAACAGCTCTACCAGCTATTCGAAAAATTCGTGGACAATACTACATGCATAGTTTAATAGTAAAAGAGTGAGACCGAGACACTGACTATGAAAAATTTATTGAATCGCCTGATGTATTCAGTGGTTATAGTCTTTCGAACACGACCGAGGGTTTGTACGCATAAGGTGCTACAGTATCAAGTTGCAGCGGGCAGGCCGAGTTCAGTTCCGAGGTCGGTCTTGTAGCGTGTAAAAGCATCTAAGCCTGTAGCGTGATGCGCTCTAAACACCTTTAACAGTCTGCAGAACACCCTGTAGTCCATGCCTCTCAACTTTGGTGGTTATTTTCGTAATATTTACATCCCTACACTAATTTTCGTGGTGTAGCGTGAAACATCTCTTAGCATCTATTTTGTGAATCGTATTCTCTGAAATTTTTCTTCACTCCAGCTTTTCAGAGGGAGAGATGTAACTTCATGTATGTGATTGGAAAACATGTTCTTTTTACATTGAATATGAGTAGTTTTATAAAATATTTAATGTAAATTTATGAAATTATTCATAAGTTCACCCGCTTGTACTAAGATGATGAATAACATTTTGCAGTACGTGAATATAGAGGCAATTATCTGGAATTTAGGCTACAAACTAGAAGAAAAAGAAAACAATACTAAAGATTATTTGGATTATTTGCCAAATAATTCCACTTGTCATAGAAATGGAGTAACTTATATGGGTTACAATTTTTAGGTGCAGGACAACCTTCCCATGCACCAGTTCCTTGCATTTTTCCGAGAATTTTGCTGTTAATTTTACTCCTTGCTAATTCTCCCTCTCGCAATTTCCCAACACGATATTATGCAGCGCGCATAGATTTTGTGCCATTTCATTAAAATACTTATTTATAAGAATTTTTGAAATTACTGCTTTGATCCTTTAAGCATGGCGTAACGTACGCTATGATCGTAAGAAAATTTTCAAAACTGTAATACATTTAGTAATCAAACGGTTTTAGTTAGTTGTCTGAAACATAAGAAAACATCATCGTAGCCAAATTAATGCAAATCACATTCAATGTCGTAGTCTTTATTTAGCTACAGGAGTTCTAGGTGAACATTGAGTTTCTGCCAAATACTGCTGTCATTTCATAAAAAATCCAAAACCTATTTTTCTTGTGTATTTAAATTTTTACAACATTTATTTGAACCAATAACGAATGTGAAGGAATTTACCGACCACACTTCATTCAATTAATCACCAAAATTCTTCGATATGCATGCACATCTACCCCTCAATCATCGTCAATGACAACTATTGCAATTCATAACGTTTATAACTTACGTTTTCCTCTTTTTGAGTTGAAAAAATGATCTAGACATTGAAGTAAACGATCAGATTTTCCCCTAAATTTCGTCAACCAATCACGAAACATTATCAGTGTTAGCAAATGCCTTGCTATTGGTTGAGGAGGGCAGGTAAGGCGGATGTCATCCCCCGTGCTATATTTGAAGCTTAGAGCAGCTACCTCTTCAGTCTTGCTTGCGTTCAAGGAGTGAAAATGAGCAGCAAACCAGGAGACATTTGCTCCTGTGTGTTCCTAGTCGAACTCTAACTATCAACACGATGTCTACGAACGCTATTTTATAGATGTGTAGGAGCTAATATTTGCTCTTCAAGGAAAGCAAGGTAGGAAGTACGGACATTGATGTAACTGTTTAAAGTAGCTAGATTAAATTCTAAGGCGCTGAAAATGCTGTTGATTTTACAATGAAAAATGGGGTGAAAGCTTAAATATTATTTATTGTTTGAATTTCAAACGAAGTATACTTTTTCTAGTTACTAGCCATGCTACATTAATGAACGAACATTTTACTTCTGGCACAACAGGACGTTCTATGAACAACAGCCACAACTGTGATCGTAGTTGGGTCTCTAAGTTTAGGTGCCTACAAAATAGGACAGTGGAATACGTATGAGTTGGCATCTGATACTATCATAATCGAGTATCCCGTTATATCTTCTATGTACGCTCCTATATATTTGAAAGTTTCTTTTCGAGTTATTTATTCATGCCTTGGAGAAAATTTTACTACAACAGCACTTGTGAGTTCAATGAAGAAATTAATTCGACCCGAGCTCTCTTCACAACCAAGTTGCCTGATCTCAGCAACACCGAGCATGTTACGTTGCATTAAGGCTTGTTAAGATCTCCTCATTAAAAGGCGGTCTTATTTTAATGCGAGCACCTCAATAGCAATTTGACAGCGCACAAAACTCGCGTACATTGCTGTAAGATTTATGAACAATTTAGTAAAGTGTTGTACGCAGCTGATGAAGTGCATCACACATGCTGATGTATGAACAACTTGATCGGTAAAGATCTCATGAGTGCAACCACAAGTGGGACACTGTTCGAATATATTTTCGACCACTGTCACCATTATCTGTGAGAGAATCCTAATTTCCTCGTGTTTCTGAACGTATATGGTATTTATATAACTATACCGACACTATTACAACAATACTACTGAGTTTTATGAGTTGTACTCTCTGAAGATACTGAACCAAATTAGCTTGTGGATGGATAAAACAGCATCAATCGTAAGATGAGGCTGAATTTCAAAATCGGGAATAAAGACATTTTCCAAATTTAAGATAATAAAACCGTCTCGTATGCGAAACTGTATTGCATATTTTATGTGTAGATTCTTGTGGAATAATTTTCTTCGTAGTAAACTCTATCATTGAAGACTTGACTTGTCAACCTTCCACGCAATCTTAGTTCCAAAAAATACGAAGCATCTTAAAATATTTTTTCCAATTTATCTAATTTCACATGTTGGAATTTGTCCAGCTATTTTATTTTTAGTTTCTTAATAAGAATGCAAAACAATATTGGTATACGCAGTTTTATGTGCAGAAAAACAATTTTTATAAATTGGTTGTTTTCTAAAAATAAAGGGATTTTAGTTTACCAATACATGTTCTTTAAATGCGCCAGTTTTGAATATCCTCAATTTGCGTGCGAAGAGTTTGCGTTCGTCTGTGTGATTGAATTAAACCTTTTATCATTTCTCCATGTACAGTTCCCCAAGTTTCCTTACATATATGAATCGAAACTGCAACTGCAGTTCATCTATTCGGAAAATTTCATGGTTTATTTGAGCAACCTGAATTCAGAAAATTAAAACTAAAATTGTACTTTAAGTCCTGTCCATATTGACCGTGACTTTCTTAGCACCAGTGTTGTGCTCCATCGTTTCGGTTTTAAATAACCATTGTATTCTATGGTACTGCATATTTGCTTGGAAATAAAGTTTATTTCTTTATTTCTTTCTTGAGTTTGTGTCCAAGTTTGAGCTCGGGCTTCACTCGACAGCACAACACACCAGCGGGCCCTTGAGGTGAGACCTCAGGGGAGGGCTCGTGTCGTGACCGTTGTTCTTGTAGTTTTTTCTTGGTTGCCCCTCAATGACTTCATTGTGCGCGCACAATATTGGTCAGTACAACTTCAATACAGCCGAAAAACTAAAACGGATTTAAGTTACACTCCAATATTGGTTCTAATATTGTTATTTTACGTCAGTTAGGTTGAATATGATCAATGATAACGAAGCTCCTTTCATAAATAATCACCACGTAAAAGATTGTTTGAATTAGATGATTATTTTTGAGCCCCAAAAGGTTTTTCGTTTCATTCACAAACACTGAAGTAAAAATGACCCTAGATAACACGCCTCTGAAAGCCAGGAGGTGGTCGGGCTTTTTTAATAAATAGCAGTAATCATTGTATCTTTGAAATCTCATTCAGCATCGCTTGCACAAGGAAAGTGCGCCTGTTAAATTAGGTCGTATCCAGGAAAATACTGCTGGAATATTTCAAAGGTACAACATTTTCAACGGTTATTTTTGCAGAAGCTGACCAAAAAATCGTTCTCGTCAGCTTCCTAGTTGTAGTGTCTAGCGAAGTTACAGAGCTGAAAGCAACGTTTCGCTAAAAAATGAAACGCTACTCTGCTTATTTGTAATTTGCAATATTTTCTCGAACACCAATGCAACCTAACATTTATCCAAGGTATCAAAAGATTTGAAACTTTTTCTTGATCGCATATCAAGAGATTAAAATAAGTACTTCATATACAAAAAATATCTATACAATGCACAAAATCAAATAAATAATTAGATACCTTAACATTGTATCAGTTCAAGACTACAGGTTCAATGGTAATTGAGAAACAAAAGTAACGACCGAGAATAAGAAGTGTGACATAGCCGTGACTAATGACGGAGCAAATACTCGAATGTCAGGTCAGAGGTGTGATGAAATGGTCAGCAATTCGACGACGCACTTCATTCCTCTAAACTTGAACGGTGGTTTATCTTATTATGTACATATGTTAAGCAATATTTGTGAACATGTCTCATGATTGGCTTCATTATTGTTCATTCTTGTTGAGTAAAGTCGTTTCATATGCTGAATGAATGTTTTTGAAAATGGATTGTTTTTGAGTTGTCTTCGTGAAGTTATTAGATATTCCAGACAATACAATGCCACTAAATGTCCTTGATGAGGAAATATTATTGAACACTCTTGACAGTAAATGCCCTCCGTAATAACATAGTTGAGGTATTTTAGAGCCAAAACACGATTAAGGGATGAAAGACACCTCAAATTAAGCAATAACTGCCTCATATTAAATGTTGGTAGAGAATGTGTAGTAATGAAAACTTACTGCATAAATTCGTCCCATAATAATACCGGCATTTAGGATTAAGTTTGCAGTGACAGTTAACATTAATTAAAGAAATTAGTTTTCCGTATCAAAATGATTTGATAATTAAACCTGGCTTGAATTTTAGATAAGAAACGTGGCAAGTATAGTAAATTACATGTGAATTATGCATTATTTGTATACTTGTACTTGCCAATGAAAGTTTACGATGCCACGGGGCAAAAATGCGATTATATGAAGTGATACAACGTAAATGAAATGTTTGATACACTGAGAACAATACAAACACAGATACAACTTATGACGTGTTTGTCAGACCAATTTTTAAAAATATAAATTATTATTACTCTGGCATGCATATGGTCATCATTTATACTCATGTCACGTTTTATTCAGGTTGATATTGCGCTTCAACATTATCACTTTATAATTTAACTTGGTTGAACAAGTCTTGTGTAAATACCTGCCTATGGTTTACCGGAACATCATTATTTAATTTAATAGAGGATGTCAGCATATTTAGCTCTATCCTATGAACAGAAATTCAGATAAATAGAGAACTTTACGCAAAAGCAGCATTGACGAGGCGACAAAAGAGTGAAGTAAGTTAACCTAATACCAGAGCGGGTAGATCAGGGCAACCTGTAAGTTGTAAAGTTTTTCGGTAGCTTCAAAAAATTCATTAGTGGCGACCAAGGCTACTGATTTTCCGAGAAAAAATACACGCTCATTACGACCAGCATCAGATCATCAACTTTTACTATTCTAGTCAGCATATCATGGCTGGCTCGATATGTATGTCCTGCATTCAGCTGCTTTGATTAGTTATAACAACAGCGTGTACCTTCGGACACATCAATACCTAGCTAATACCCCTGAAATTGAAGTAAATGAGATACATCTAAGTGTTTACCTAATTAAGAGAATAGGTTACAATCATGATTTAAAAATACGATACCAGTAATAAAAATAAAAGGGAATATATGAGGCTTTTGATAGCCCATTGATGCTCAGTTTCAAAACTGCTAAATTCTTGTGGTTTGTGAGTTTTAATTGAGATTCTAATAAAATATGCATCTATATATGTTTGATGTAGTTTCACAGTGAAGTTTAAAAGTCATCCACAATTTAAAGTCATTCATTAATATAATTTCTTGAACAATCGATAGTATTATAGAAAATTTCTTCCTTGTTGAACTATCTTAAGCGAATAAATTAAACAAATCATCCAGTGCATATATTGTCCCTACCAAAGTAAATTAGATTGAAAACCACACTAGCGATTTGAATAATTAGGAGGATTTTTTCTAAGCTTAAGAATCACGTTCCTTAAACATGATAGCAAGACTTAATATTCCTTACAAAGTATGTATCTCACCTTTAAACAAAGCAGTGATTGCTGCCGTTGTTCGTCGGAAACATCGCCGCTCAAGCATCCAATACTTCCATCACTGGTGAAGGATAATCTTGACGGGTAATCTGCTAAATAATTGTTACCAGCACCGGGAATCTGTTGCTGTTGCTGCTGCTGAAGTCGGTCTTGGGGTAGATGCTGAATGGGCATATTTTCCACATTCGTTTGTGGTGGAGGTGAAGTAGCAGTAGTTGTAGTGCCTGTGGTTGGTACGATAGGTAGGTGACGAACGTTTGAGGAGGTTGGTGGTGTCGTTGGAGGAGTCGTGGTGATGGAATTGGACGAGGACGATAGAGAGGAGGATGAGGAGGAAGAAGAAGCGGAAGACGCTGAGGGTGAGTGTAAAAGAGCCATGAGGTAATCGATGTATGAAGTAGCGAGCCTCAAAGTTTTAATCTTGGAGAGCTTGGTATCCGGTGGCACGTTGGGAATACAGTCACGAAGCTCAGCGAAGGCATTGTTGATGCTCTGTGTTCTACGGCGTTCTTTTTTGTTGGCCGAGGACCTTCTTTTGACAACCCTACCACATGCGTCAACGACTTCGATGTAGTCATGATGGTGGTGTAGGTGGTGATGATGGTAGTCCATCATTCCAGTAACGGGTCCTCCATTCATCAGCCCAGTCATTAATCCAGTTCCTCTATCCATGCTCGATGGTGAATACTCCATTGGCATGTCTTGCCCGCAGTACCCGTTGGTACCCATGCTCACCGTGCCTCCAGATGTACCATACGAATTGTGATTGTGATGGTTGATAGCTGGGTATCCCCACCCATGATAAAGTTGGTTTGAAGGACTTGTATGCCCATAGTATCCGTGATGAGGATACAATGAGGCTGGAGACGCTGATAAATGATGATTGAAGTTCTGAGGCATTGAAAAACCCCCAACGATACTCATGGTTGTTGAATATACTTAAAATTTTGGTTTAATTATAAAACGAAGATTGTGCCGATACCTTTCCCTCAAAAACACTCTTGTATCACGGTTAAGAATTTCTTCACATATAAGCACGGGGAACGACGGTCAATAGTTGAAGTACCTTTTCGAATTGTATTTGACGCCTGACATAACCTGACACAAGTTAAGGTACTCGAGAGCTACACTAACTCACTCGACAATCGCCGGGGCACGAATGACTGGCAGCGTTCACGACTTTCGTAAGTCATTAACACAACACCTCCTCTACACGGACCGCTGCTCAGAGCTGCTCCGCCTTCTCTTCCTCCAAGTTCCCAAGTTATTATGAATTTGTTTGCTGACGCACAAACCGATATCTTGAAATGCTTCTTATTTGAATGGGTATATGTCTTCATAGAACTCTAGCGCTGATGTTAATTTCTAAGAATATTTTCCCCATCTGATTTCGTAGATTTGAGTACCTTATATCGAAGTTGTTATAGGGGGTTAGTTTACAATTTGGTTACGCTGTGTTCCCCAGGCAGGCTTATTTTAATGAAGAGTTAAGAGCGGAACACCGCCAGCTGCGTCCGCCCATAGAGTCTTGTGCCCGCCCTGCTCGGCCTCCGAGGCGCCTCCTTCGCAACTCCGTCCTACATAACGTAAACAATTCCTGATAATTTATCTTCAGGAAAAAGGGAGGAAATGTTAGCAATTTATCAGCTCTCCACTTTTAAAATTGTTCATTGATTACCAGTCAGAAATTTCTATTTAGGAAATATTGTTTGAGGAAGAAGTTGGTTCTCGTTAAACATCGAATTATGGAGAACAAGTAAAAATGAAATTCTTGGATCAATAAGAACAAAAAATGTGCCTGATTAAATGGCTTGGTAATTTTGATTATTGAGAGCCTGAAGCACTTTTTATTCGATGTGAACACTCTCTTACCAAATACAAAGCGATTCCGAAAGATTATCTAGGCTATTGATTTACAATAGTGGTAAATCAATTACAAATCAAACACAACTTTTTTGTGGGCCAGGCGTAATTGAAATCATTGATTTTTAATTATATGCCTGTGCATAGTTAATAAAATTCTCTGGAAAATGGAGGACATAAATTTATGACATTTCATATATGGATGGAAGATCAATAATATAGAGCATCATACTGAGACTTGAAGAAATGAAAAAAATTACAATTTAAATAGCCTTAGACGTTATTGACTTTAGTATTATTGAAGGTTCTGATGTAATTGTTGAACACAATACATGTTGTGTGTGGCTGGAGTATTTGATAGCATGACCCATGCACAGTGAGAGAGCATGACCTCACACGACGTAGGAGACATACATTTGACTGTACTGCCACAGCGGCCAAGGACAATGCACTGCTGAATTTCGCAACGCTTACGGTTTTAACAATCAATATCGCCGACAATAATACATACAAATTTTTGTTTATTCTTGTAGGCGTTATTGATTTACAGAGTTTTCGTGGTGACGAAAAACTCGTGAAATTACATAATTCTGCGTGGGAGTCACAAAATACTGCTGAATTCAGGCGTTCAATTACCTCATGCCTCTCATTACCACGAGTAAAGTCGTATTCTGGGCAAGCAGTGGTCTATGAAATAGCATGTCTAGGAGGAGTTTGGCTTGCATCAGGACTAATTTATATTTCAATATTCAACAGCACTAGTGGAGGAACTCTGAGTTCAGTTCAATATCATGTACTCCCTCCGGTCGAAAATAGTTGGTCCATATCAATGTTGAAGTTGGTCGGCAATATTTGCTCCAAAACAATTTTAAACGTTTTAGAAAGGATACTTGTGTAACTACAGGTTGTAACAAAAAGATCAACTTTATTCTGTAATTCAGTACATTAAATTGATAATGTATTAACATCAATAAACAGTATTTTTAAAAAGATAAATAACAAAAGACAAACTCTACATTGTAATTAAATACGTGAAATTTATAATGTATCAACAGAAGAAACATATTTGTCACTATATTTACTCAACACTTGTTAATTTATTCTTTAATTTTTCTGAGATCTGAATTGAATTTGGAAGAATTCCTTTTCTTTTTAGTATTACTTTTGACCGATGTTGAAGCATCTAATTGTTGCCACCGTCAGCCAAAATAATCTGTTCCATTGACTGCTGCAAACTAAGGAAAATGTTCAATGTTGATCTCTGTAATTCCTCAAAACTATCTTTCACTGCTTTAATTAATTCATCAACGTTAAGTGGTGCTTTTTGATGTTGAAGAGATTGGATTGAATTGAAATAGCCGAGGTCAAGTACATTCAGGTCTAGACTGTTTTGAGGCTGGTTAACAATTTCAATATTCAAGCATAATTTTTCCGATGCTTCCTTAATAAAGGGTCCAGTTGAATGTATGTGTGGTTGAGCATTGTCTTGCTGAATTTTGAAAGCGTGCCATATCCTGCGGGTAATTTAAGAACTTTTCAATATTTTCTGATAAAGGAAAAAGGCAAAATTACATTAACTTTTACCCTATTTTTTATTAAAGGTTAAAATTTGTGTTGGACACACTGTGCACGATCGTCTACTGTACTCAAAACAGAAATTCGTTAAAAGATACTAAAACGCGGAGAGTTTTCTTCCAGTGTAGCAAAAATTTCCGACCAGAGGGAGTACATTAAAAACTGACTTCAGATCTTGGCATATATAGCTAAGAACGTTAAATAACAACCGATTTCCCTGTTTTTCATCGTTGAAGAAAACATTTGAAGCTTTGTATATTAAAATTGCTAGTCCCATGTGCTTGGTTCTAAAATACTGGAAAAGTTACAGAACAGGGAGGAGAAGAAACTAAGATAATTAAGTTTCATAAAGGGCGTCCTACAATAGACTTTATTCTACCTCTTATAGGCACGTATACGTTCTCATTCACGATTTCATACCTTGAGGGATTATTCATTATTATTCCATATCAGTTACTAATCTCAAGTACATTCGTAACATTCTGTAGCTTTAGATTCATCTAGAATTTTTTTCAAGTATAGTTTCATAATTCATCGGAATTTCCCAATTTGTCTCTCCAGAATCAAGTAAACAGCTTATACAACCAAAGGTCAGGAAAGGACTAAAAACATCTTCTATTACATAAGTGTAGTACAAAGATACAGGCACATCCTAAATGAACTGATTGCATTATTTTACTTTGAATGAGTAAAGTTTTCTCAGAATAGAAGCCTGCCGTAGGGAGATCTTTTCTTCCTATACATATGTACGTTAATTTTTCTTTTTCTAAAACCAAGCGGTTTTAATCCTCTGCACACATACACATGTAGTATGTACAATATTTTCACAAAACCTCATCATCCAGTTATCTCTCGTGTAGTTTTTTCTCTAAAATAAGTTTTCAGAATTTACCCTCAGAATAAATCAGTAATTGATTACCGAAAACTTAATTAAAAAGTGGTTTGACTTTTTTCCTATTTGATACATCTGTCGTTCACCCTGAATAAAAAAAGACGTTTTCTCTGAGCGATCAATTTAAAGATCTTCACAAAAATCTTTATCAGTAGCTTCAGGCACGTGATACCTTAAAGGGATGCATTTGAGCAGCTTATCGCTCGGTAGGAATAAGATCTGTTGCACAATGTGTGTGCTACAATCAGCGGAAATGCGCTAATACATTGAAGTTACGCTTAGGTGTCGCTCTGGCTACAATGTAGCGCCGCGCTCGGTCCACGCCTGCGTACACAGAAACGGAGAAGTGATCTGAAATATTTGAAATTTTAATAAAAGCAAAATACAGTAGAGAACAAAAAACGTGTTTGTATTTTCGACATATACAAATAATGTCATTTTGGTCATTAGGCTTATAAAATTATATCAGTCAAGTGGGTGTCATTACCTTCCACAGTCTGGCAAAGGCGTTTGCGAAAGTTGTCCGTCGCTCGAATGTAAAAGATCATTCAGCAGGCATTTCTGATCTACTGTATTTCACAAGAGCCCAGCACTTAATCTTTTAACTCATATGAATGACGTACTTTTTTTTCATGAGCGTAATTTTTCAAGAAAAAACGATGGAGATTTGCAGATATTAATAAAGGAATAAATCTAAAACAATAGTCGAAGTTAGCGTAAGACTATTTTTTCAAACATTGAACAGCATTTACCCCTGTTATGAACAGTTGTATTTATTTGAAAACCGAAATTAGTAGAGTAAAACGTCGGAATTTATATTTTAGTTGGTCTCTGAGCAGGTTTTACTCAAACACAAACATATACATGTCCAAATATATTTCTTTCAAGAGTTTACAAGACATTAATAAAGAGTATTCAATCGAATAAATATATAGTCATTAGAATATACCGAAATGTAGTTTTCAGATTTAGATGCTGCTAGATCGATGAACAATTGCACATACAAATACTCAACCATCTGTGCGTACATCAATCGAGACACTCACTTGTGCTACAGAGCGTGACTACGAGATCAAGAGCTGAGGAAGCATTGCGTAGCTTCCTTCGGACTTACCTGGGCGCATTTCCTGTCCGTCTTCTTAACTCCTGGCGCTGATGCAAGCTGCACATGTGCAAGGAAACAGTGAAGCAACATATATTTACTCTATTGTTGCCGCCATGCTTCAAACCACATGTAGGAAACACACAGCTAGTAATTAATATTCGTATGTGTTTCCGCACTACTTTAGAGAATTAATTGACGTGAAATTCTGCGCCAATTTCTAAGAAATACGTCACGCTAAACTGATATACTAAAACTTTATACCCAGTTATTGGAAGTTTGTGGTGAATTACTCTGTCTGTAATTCACGTAGACTTGAATGCTCCTATTAGCAGTTGTCATCGAACCAACCATTCAGGGATGTAATTATGCCTACATTTGTTCGTTTATTCGAATTCTAAAGCACTGCAAGGTTCGTTTCGTTTCAATGAGGGCATAGATGCATAGTAATTCTTTAAAAAAGTTCTCACAGATGCAAAAAAATTAATAGGTGATATAAATTGTGACTCAAGAACAGTTTGATGTTACCACTTGGCCCTGCAGTGTATGACGACTAAAGCACGCTCATGTGCGCATGCAATCGCTTGGACTTGTGTGCATGTATGCTGAAATTAACGTACACACCTTCTTGACGTTAGCATACAAACTTGATCGTTTTCATACTGAGAAAAACTTTTACGACATTGGTCGTCGAAGTCGAAAATTTTAAGCGTTGTGTAAAAGTACTGATGGTAAAATTAACATAAGTAGAAAAGAAGAATATTAGGCTTTCGTCTCTAGGGAAAATCAATCATTGGATTGATAAAGATCTTATACTGCGACAGATGTTAGGTCGGTGTATGTATGTGAAAAAAGGGTGATTTAAAAGGCATATCCAAATATTGAGTAGAGCGTACATGCTCAAGCTGAGGAGCAGGTGAGTACGTGGCTCATGTCTATGTAGTGCACGGAATGTTGCGTTAGGGTCTTTCATCGAATTTTAAATCTGAATATGTACGTACGAAATTTATTTTTTCCACCTGAGTAACATACAATGTTTTACACGTTTTATTTCGTCGCTATGTTTTTTTGGCTTTGTTTCTAACGGTCTTACAGCAGAGAGGAATGCTAGTTCTTCGTAATTTTTAAAAATGTTTTCGATTGGATGTCAGTCAACATCACTCGAGTCAATTCCATTACTGATAATACGGCCAGTACAGTTAATTAACAGGAAAATTGTAACTATTGTTTGCCAATTTTATAAAGGAATGGGGTAAATCATGAGCTGAATTATGAACAAAGCTCTATAGCGCTCTTTCAATGCCAGCGGAATGTTAGTGCTGTAAACAAAAATTTTCTGCAAGCAAATCAATTTTAAGCCTTCATCTAAAAGTTTTAGAGCGTGAAGAAATTAACGATGAGAATATGTATTTCGTCAATTAAGCATTGCATTTCAAAGCTTCTGATGTAAACGTTAATTTTTCGAAACCATATCACATTTTTCTACTTTGCACATGACTTAGGGACATGACTTAGTAAACATGTTAATAATTTTTTAAGGTCTGGAGAAGATATAAAATTTCAGGACACATTTTTTAAAATTTTGTCGGCAAATGCGAATTGAATTCCGTTTTTTGTTCCAAAAATTAAACAATAAGTTTTCAGTACAGCAATGCACACTGAGTTAATGAAAATAAATTGGTACTTCCAGCTGTAATTCAATAAGGCAAAACAGCATGAATATCATTTTGTAACTGCATTCAATTCTCAAAACTTAGAAGCTTTTTTTCACTTCTATCTAGGTTGACCAATCAAATTTTCGAAAGTTTACGATTTTGCTACACAATGTCTTCCTTCTAGGTATATCAAACAATTTCGCTTTGTTAGCGAGTTAGCCGTAAAACAACGAAGAGTGCCATAAGGAGCGCTTCTGCCTTCGCAATTTCAGGACCCAAGATAACGATCATTAAGTGAATTACGTCCGACCAGAAGAGGGCAGGGTGTTCAATTGATGCGTCGCCAGCCCCATTTGCCGCCTAGCGACATAGGAAATCCATCTATTTGAAGGTTTTCGTCGTAACCTCAGAAGGGCAAATGGAATCACTCTGTAACAAAGAGAATAGGAACACAGTTGTAGGTTGAACTTTTTAACTCGATTTGGCTCATACGCGAAAGAGTATTCTTGTAAAACGCTCATTATTTCTGCCCATAGTATATTACTGTTTACTCTCAAGGAAGTTTTTACCTCCCATTGATACTCACGAAAGAGAGATTCTGAGCATCTACATTATTCATTTCAGCGATTTTGAATCCTCAATTCAAATCGCAATGGAGATATTCCTGATTCATGTGGAATTTTCACTTTTCCTCCACGGTCTTGAGGAAAGGAAGGACGACTGAAGAATTTCCGCTAAAAATCATTCTCGACTAGAGACCATTTTTCCTATCGTGACTTCCACAGGAAAGCAGTTAGTGACTAAAATGAATATGAAGGTTCAACGCATAATCTAAAAGGAAATCATCCAACACACTTTCTTATTATAATGAAGCACTCATTCTTTTCATTGTGTGTAAAAATAGTTCACATATTTTTCTTTTCCTTATTAAATAATGAATTCATGTATAAAAATCATATAAACCTACTATGTTCTTTCATTTTTGATAGTAAGACATGGAAACTTGAAATGAAAATGTAAGGATCTGATGTTTGTACTAACAATAACGTGTCCAAAGAAACACTTGTGCTAGAATGAAGTGCCGACTCCTTCTAATCACAACAGCCATGCGGCACGACAGACGTTTTCTTCCTTCTATACAGTAATATTTGATAACATATGCTGAAAACTGTACTTGGAGCTTAATGATTAAAATGTTGGTTAACATCAACGTATCTTCCTCTCGTCATTTTGTATTTTTTTAGCTGCAGGTAGTGCGTGCTCTGAATAAAACCAAATTTTATTTAGCCAAGTCTGTTTATATTTTTGACTGAGTTTCCTTGTGGATCCAATCATTTGACGTTTGTTTATATATTACTTAAACACAACAACTCACGACTACAAAGTTTATAGTTTTATCATTTTCTGAAGAAATTACGACTTTCATTGTTTCCGTTGTCAGCGGTACTTTGACGAATAGAATAGAATGAGGCTATAGGAACGAACCTTCTGGCCCATTCTTGGGTCGGATAATTACTTCGACGAGCATGTAGTGTAAGCGAGCACAAGGAGAGTGACACCTGGGATGCCATTCCACGTGAAAATTCATGCAAATAGTAACTAATTATGATTTATGTATGGACTAAGAATAAACTAAACTTTATTTAAACTGGGAATATAATAACAATCATAATAATTTAGGTGCGAAAAATTCAAAGGAAATGAGGAGGCCGACATTCATAATTTGGCACGGATGATTAAACTGGATGCATTAAAATGTAATGAATTTGTTATAAAGAGTTGCTAATTTGACATATTATTACTGCTGTCTAACTATGAGGCTGTATTCTTCCCATGCTATTAAATTACTGTAACGTTTTTTCATGAGTCATCTGAATAATACACATCTGTGAGCCTAGAAAACTGAAAAAACATTGTACTTAACACACGGTACACACACTCATAGACATATATATATATATATATATATATATTATTTTAGTTATATGTACATATATGTTATGTCCTAGTAAACACTGCCTTCACAGCAACCTCATACATTCTAGAGGCCATTCCATTTTAATATTAATGCGTGAACGAAAAATCAAAAAGACTTGGGTCATAACAAAAGTCACGAATCATTATTAGTTTATTCCAGGTTTAAGCATTAAAAGTCACGAAGTCATTCTGTATTGGGGTGATGAGTAATTCATTGCAGCGTATTGCCCTCACCGTACCGCAACAGATGAGCGTAGTTGTGACGTGCGCCTCTGTGCCAGCATCCACAACAATGGAGATCAGATGGCGTATTCAAAGAACTGTCTCTTATATGATTCAAGTCTGCATGATTTTCATGAATGACAGCAATCGATGAACGCCGAGTTCTACTTTCGACATAAATCACACGATAATGACTTCTGTGACTGAACACAGCAGATGTGCCTTTTATAGTTAGTGTAATTGAGAAAATAACCGCTAAGGCATTCAACTTGATTTAAAATGAATCAATTTATGGAGAACAGAATATGAAATCGATATATTTTGTTGGATTTATTGAAAAGTGAAACAGAAGAATAATCTGGAACTCATCTCAACAACGCTGAGAATGGAAATTGCAAGCACGTAGCTCCTCCATAATTACTGAACAAAGCGTAAAAATACATCGCTTAGCAATATCCTTTCACAAAAATGACTGATATATTTATCTTTTTCATTTTGTTTGAAACACGATTACGCTTATATGCTTAATACATTTTCCTAAGTGGAGGAACACTGATGTGTCCAGTATTCGTATGAACTCTAAGCCTTTTCGTTCAGTTAAATCAGAGTCCACACAAGTCTCCTCTTGAAATGGTATCTCAACGTTTCATCGAATTTTAAATCTGAATATGTATGTATAAAATTTATTTTTACCACCTGAGTAACATACACTGTATTTATACACGTATCCGAGATGTCTTATTTCATCGTTTTGCTTATTCTTTAATTATTTTTGAATATTTTTAATTAATCGATCTAACTCTACTTCCAAGACATTTTTTCTGGGCAATGGAGAGTTTAGGCAAGATTTTTATTTTAGTTAATTATTTTGAAGTTATTGTTTCAGCAAAATTTGCTGTGTTGAAAGAGTGCTTTGGCTGAAACGAGTACAAATGGTATTTGATCCTCGTATGAGCTGGGTATGTATATTTCTTTTAATTCGCGGATGTCAGAAGATCTCTATCTAAGTTTAATGAATTCACTCATTTTCCTGCCAAAAATTGTATGAAATAAGTGTACAGTGTGTTTGTCACATTTTAGTAAAATTCAGATAAATTGACACAAGAATTTGTATGAAGCTCTGTCATGAAAATTGATTATTAGTTAAAAAAGGCTGTGCGCAAGCATAAACCTCTACATAATACTGAAGTAAAACATGCGAAAAGTATACGAGCACCTAAAGCCTTCCAAAATTATTGCGTTACCAGACTGAAAAAGAAATACCAAGTTAGCGTTTATTATTTTACAACGTGTAGGAAATCAAAGGTTCATTCATCAGGCCTGTTTAGTACATTGTAATACATCAATAAATACAATGTGGAACGTTAGATTCAAAAGGTACGCATTCATTTTTAATCTCTCCCAAAGAATATGGGGGATTTATATCAATGAGTCTTCGTTGTGAAACTAGCATTTTATTGATTGCTAAGTATAATAATTCAGAGCTTCGGTTAGGCATTCTGCAACTCATGAAATAGTAGTTTATATATTTTTTTCAGTTTACTGGATTTACGCTTTTTCAAGTAACGCTCTTTCTAGAAAAGTGTGGTTTTGTGGTTAAACAGTGAGGTTTTTAACCAAACTGCGAGCGCAGTGTGGTTAAAAAAACTGTAAAATTCAACTTTCACAAATTTTACGGGAATGAAGATATACCCATTCGTTAAATGATATGACGAGAAAAAAATGCATACTTTTTTAAGATGTTTTATGTTGAATTCCAATATTCAATAAATAATTTTACGTAAATTCTGCGCTCACGGCTTTGAAATTGACAGTATGTAGTTATTCCTATTTAGTCTATGATACTTCCTTAGAAATTACAAACTAACCAAATCTGAAGCAGAGTTAGTCCCTTGAAATCCTGCGACAGAAAATGCATGAAAATAACATTACAGAAAATACAGGATTGCTGAGGGAGACCGCGGCTAGAGGACTACGTTTTCGTTCTCTATCGCACGTATTCTACGAAACATAAATCAATTGTACTAAAACACTACTGAGTTCTCTTGAAATTTGGCTAAGGAAAACAAAAATAAATCAACGTCATAAACTATTCAGGGGAATCAAATATTTCACAGTCACGTTGCATAATAAATAGAATAACAGACGTGACAAACTGGTAGCGCTTTATCGATAAATCGTATTAGTTATGTTTGGTGGAAACTTCCAGTTAATGGTAATAACCCTTTCGAAGTCGTATATATTTTTATCTGCCTGTTGACTTTGGTAAAAACCTCATTATATCAGTTCAATTCAGTTCAGCTGATACGTTCACCAATAATTTCTCACTGAAGTTTCTTAATGTTTTTCATATCTGAAGAATTTATTCTGATTTCGTATTGTTAAACGTACCGATTCTAATTTTATATATTTCAGATTTCTTACCCTATGATATAATTTTCAAGTTTTAGAATTATTCATCTAATGTCTTTATTTCAACTCTACAATTTGCACAAAAATGACAAAAACAACAGTTTGTTCGAACACTATGCTTTTCTAAAATAACATTGCATATCGTTGTCAAACATCAGCTAAAATAGATAAATTCAGAAAACAACATCATATAAATTTCCAAAAATATGTGATAATATTCTGCTAGAAAGGACACGCAAATCTATATATAATTATAATCAGTAGAAAAATCACCTGCTTTTCGATAAGGAAAATCGCTATCACAGTCGATCAGAGTGGTATGAAACATTAACATTGGAACGTGGATAGATTTTAAAATGAGATCAGATGCATTCAAGTTTAAAGTTGGAATTCTGAAGGATTTTTTTACACGAACATAGCAACAGTTCATAACATGCGTGCGTGCAGAAAACTAAAGGCATGAACTCAGCAAACCGCTTCTGCGGAGCCTTCAGCCTACACCTTGGGGACTGAAGGGTTTGGTCAATCTGTGTGCATTCGGTTTTGTAGTTTTGTTCAAACTTTTTCGTTGGATTTATTAGTCCTTATTCTTTCTTGGGGGGTACTGACCGGTGTTCTGTATAAGCCACATGTTGCACGAGTGTTATCTATGCTTTATATGTTAACTTTATTGTTAAAGTTTCTCGTAGAGCTGATCCTTAACATTTCAAAAAATGTATTCGTTTCCATGGAGGACCTTTGACTGGAAGAGATAGTTTAGCACTAGTATTACTCGTACAAGTTATTTTAAAAAATTTAAATTTTGAAAGGAATAACACATAAGTTATAGGAGGGTGCACTCATTATTCAGGTACTACATTGTTGTTCAGGTATTGCATAAATGTGTCGGGTGAAGTACAAATATTTGTTCGACACATGACCTGCACCAAGAAATGTATGGTTTGTTTGATTACAACGTCATAATATTTTGAGATAAATTAGAAAAATCTACGAATGGTGGAAAAAGGTTTGAATTCATTTCATTATTATTTATAGCTATTTTTGTACAATTCTTTATAATTCTAAAACTGTTCAGATGACTGGAAATGATTCACTTGAATCATTCCATCACAGTCGCACCAATTTAATAAAAGTATGTTTACGAGAGGACAGATTGTCAGTTTCGTCTCTCAAATTGCACCGATCTGCCCATAGTTATACTTGTCTGTAATAGCAGCGCATTTCAAGAATATTCAAAGGATCTGAAGTATTCTGACCTGCATTCTACATTTTTTCACCTCTTTTAAAATGCAACGATTTTAGATTCTTCCCTTTAAACTCTGCCTAGATTGCCAAATCAATTTAAACTTGTGGTCACTAGTCATTAAATCGGATCAAAAAGCTGGCAAAGTTTTTAATATAATCTTAAAGTTTCTTGTGACCATGTTTTGCTCGAGAGCAACCTCATTTATAAGTGAATTGGTTTCTGTGTTTCGAAACATGGGCAATTCCACTAATTCAAAAAATGCTTGCGTGTGTTCTTCAATAGCTCATGTGCACTTACAAGCATTTAAATTGGCTTACAAATGTTGAGCACGTAAGCAGCGAAAATGTGCAGCCCTTACATGGTATTACAAATTGTAACATTGCTAGTTTCTCGCTAAATTAACGCAGCCTGAATGTTACATTAGCAGGGCATTTGGAGGCTCATTTGCTGCTCGTTAGGCAGATTCGTCCGGGAGTTCTAGGTTGAGGCTCTTACGAGGCCGTGCTTGCTGCTGGAGAGCGATTTAATCATGCTGGTACTTCTTGCTTTATAGTAACTCGTTTTTGTGGTTTTGAAATGTGAGTTAGTTAGCGTTTTCCCTTAATAATATTTTTTTGTCATGATCTATGTTTGAGCTATTTCGGATGGAGTTTTCAAGAATGTAGCTCAACTATTTGTCAAGTTTCGTCACCTTGTTTGTAGAGTTTATAACATTTAATGTTAAGTGGCTAGTTGACGCAATCAATTAAGTAAAATCCTCTATGACAGAAGTCCAAACTGTTCTTTCTACTATTTACCCTAAACAAAACAATAACTCGTTTTGAAAATTAAATGGTCAACGGGACTTTTAATTACATCAAGAATTGCGAACACTGAATTGAATGTAAAATTTTCACCAGATTGTCATCAATTCTCTATTGTCTAAATTAACTGCACGTCTATTTTTCCTACAGCTTCGTTTGAGCAAAGCTACCAGCCCGACCCTAGAGCAAGTAGATGTTTCCAGGTGTTCTAACTGATACAATTGATGTATTAATATTTAGTTAGTTAATATTTTTATTAAGACCTACAATACTAGTGAATACTGCATACCAGGTTTAACTCCTACAATATTTTTTACTAAATAGTTGTTACATCACCTAAAAATCAAAAAACTGATCAAATATCCCTAATAGTTGCCCGAGTGTTTTCATTTTATATCTTATTTCTCTGGTCTCTCACAGATCTGATGGTCAGGGGAGCGTGGCTTGCTGATAACGCCAAGCTCAGATGAAGAGGCGACTCTGCTTTTTCTAATTTCGAACTTTTGCTTAGTTGCCAAAGTCGTCCGAAATATTTTGGGCTATTAAATATTTCGTAATTCGAAACAGCTACATATTAGAAAAAATGAAAGGCTTTCACTTCCGGCAATAACTCGTTTTCATTAATTGACACTTTTCCCCACATCGATGCCATGATAAATTGCAGCACTGATGTTATTGTTAAGGTACAATCCCTCAATTAAGCTCAGCAACATGTTGGTCACGGTCGGTAACCTTAGCTAGCTAATCAATGTCACATCATAATGGGGCTGTCCTACCAATAACTTACTCCTTCTTTTTAATCTTCGGAACAAGAGCCGCAGTGTAAGACGAGACTCCAATCGGTATAAAATAATAAAATTGCTCGCAGTGAAACTTTTTATTCTCCAGCACAGTCTTTACATAGAATACACATTTTGATTTACTGTCGATACATACATAATATCCAATGTTTATGTTACTACAGACTCCCATTCCTATCTCGGTCTACTCGTAAGAAAGCTCATTGGACATCACACTTCATCGCTTTCATAACCAGACGCTGCCTGTTCCTTCTCTCTAAAAGTCAAGATCATTTCGATGCTCCGCACTATTCTCTATCCGGCGACCCGCTCATAAGTTTGGAGTTACTTACTCGCCTGAAATATCGGTTATCTTTTTATTATAAGGTTTCATTTTCCGAATATGTATTTTTTAGCAGTGTGAAAATTGGCAATTCATTGCAATGAATTATAATATGCCGTACCACATTAACAACGGTAAGTTAAAGTTTGTTTTAGATCTGTACAGGTTAATAACTCCTTCTACCAGTGTTGACAGCGTTTCAATTTATTTTCATTACTTGCTTGAAAGTTTTAGCACGCGATTTCGAAAAAAAACAAGTAAATGGTTTGAAAAATGATTATAAATCAAAGATATTGTTACTATTCTCATATTTTCTTATTCTTCCTCTTCCAAAAAGATGGTTTGAAATTTTTGAAACTGTCACAGCGAAGAGCCCTCGAAGAGCCCTCGAAGAGCTAATATTGACACGCGGGACATTGCAGTTCATTCAACGGGATGTGCCGCGACTCTATACTGCATAAAATCGAACAAAACTAGAGCTTTTGAGTAGTTACTACAAAACAGAGTCGCTCGAAGATCTGAAAGATATTAGTCGGTTCCTTAAAAATGGCAAGGTATCGACGAAAAGAGATCGGGTGCCTTCCATGGCGCATCATTGTTCTACCCGTAATGGATGAAAATAAAGCTAAAGTTTAAAATCAATTCTTCTTCGAAACAGTACTTTGTTTCTTGTTGTGATTATACATAACACAATTCACAGAAAGATTTATCTATAGGGAATATGAACACATGTTTACTAATGATTAAGAGTTATTTTAACGTACGGGCCGTAATGCATGTGACATCTGATCTTGAAATACAAGCAAACGAGTACTTCCAAACTCGTAACTTTGAGTTCGCTGAAGCGTAGCACTTTTTTAGCCTTGCCACTGCAACTCGCTTTCAAAATGAATGCATGATTAATTTGATAATCCGATGCATCGCTCTACAATATTCTGATTTCTCTCACAAATCTGAACTATAAAGTTAACAAGGATGCTCTTACACTTAACAAATACTGGTTACAGTATTTTATGGGATAAGCCCAACCATAACATAATTATTTAAAGAAATGCTGGGCTTCTGTAATCTTTAGGAATACGTACATGCATAACGGTGGATTGAAATGCTGGTTGTTTCACTTAAATGAAAACTCCTAGAAACTAGTTTGAAATATCCATTTAAAATATAAATGTGGGTTTGGATTTTATTCTCCATAGGAATGTATATCAATACTATGACCTTTGAGGCAAGCCACGTAAAAATTTATTCTGTTTTCAATATCCATAAGTATTCTTATACATGGAGACAGTGCCTGTCAATGGAAAGTTCTGGACCAAATTCCTTCTCTCTTCGGATGTCCCAGATGAGATTAAGAGGAAATTTCAGAAGTGCACGCTGGCGCCGACAACCTGTCGTAAAGTTCTGAAGTTTGACCTGCCCTCGGCGTGCAGGCGCCCCTCGTCCTGTCTCCCGCAGCTGCTGTCACCGACGAGACTCATTCTTTGTCCGCCTCTTCTACGCGAGGCACTTGGCGGAAAGCGAACCCTGCTCTGGGTTGCGTCTCGAAAAAACTATGGTGTATTCTATATTATATTTGATGTACTTATTATGTATTCTTTATTATTATGTATTATTTATTTATTATCCTAATCCCTGTAGTGTACTTTTATGAATGACACGGTAGCTTCTGATATCACGAGAGGTTTCGAAAGGTATGTACAATGAAATAGAGAAAGGTAAAATATTACTTCAGTTTTATTTTGGCCGAGATCGGTTATTGGCGGAAGTTTTCAAGCGTCAGCCTATTATTTTTCCATCAAATTTTTTATATCTTGACCTGGTTTCATTTTTGTAAGAAATCAGGTGGAATCCAGATTTTTCTATGCTTTTGAATTCTTTGTAAATATTTATTTTTTAACATTTTAGAAATTGAAAACAGTAAGTAATTAAAAACAGCTAGAATGGAAATTATGGTACGTTTCTTCATGGACTTGTTCTCGGTTTGTTATCCGAGTTATTTTGTCTCAAGTTCATTATTAAAATTTGTTTTTTATCTGAATATATGCCAATAATGAACTTGAAGTTGATCGTGCACTGATACATTACAAGTGTTCATAATGTCGCATCAATCTATTTTTCAGAGTCAGTTGATGCGTACCCTATCAGAACCATCTGATGCGTTCCTATTTATGTAAAATGAAATTTGAAACCATAGCTCTAAACAGGATTTACACTATTGTTGCTTATACCTATGATTCATGTGAATGGATAAGAAAAAAAATCTGAGCAATCAGGTGGCTGAAAGAAGCCAAGAAGCTAATTGGTAAAATGTTTCGATGACAAGTAATGCTATTTATTATACACCTACCTCGTTGCTAAGTGCATGAAACCAAAAG